>CM049809.1:18376605-18458392 GCA_027422405.1 Ptychobarbus kaznakovi
GTGTGTGTTGTGTGTGTAGTGTGTGTGTCTGTGTGTGTGTGTGTATGTTTGTGGGGTGTCTGTGTGTGTGTGTGTGTGTGTGTGTGTTGTGTGTGTGGTGTGTGTGTGTGTGTGTGTTTGTCTGTGTGTGTGGGTGTTTGTTTGTGGTCTGTGTGGTGTGGTGTGGTTGTGTGTGCGGTGTGTATGTGTGTTTGGGGGTTTGTGTTGTGGGTGTGGTTGTGTGTGTGTGTGTCATTGTTTGGTGTCTCTGTGTGTGTGTGTATGGGTGTGTGTGTGTGTGTGGGTGGGTGGGGCCGGTGTGTGTCGGGTGTGTGTGTGGTGTGTCGGGTGTGTGTGGGGGGGTGTGTGTGGTGTGTGGTGTGTGGGTGTGGTGTGTGTGTGTGTGTGTGTGTGTGTGTGTGTGTGTGTGTGTGTGTGTTGTGTGTGTGTGTGTGTGTGTGTGTGTGTGTGGTGTGTGTGTGTGTGTGTGTGTTGTGTGTATAAAACTGTATAAAACCTTCCTGCATGTACTGCGTTAGAATAACCGATTGTGTTGCTCTTTTGTTGGTTTTGATTGTTTCTGTTGTCCTCATTTGTGAGTCGCTTTGAATAAAGTCTCTGCTAAATGACTAAATGTAAATGTGAATAATAATCAGACATGTTTTTCGAGCAGCAAATCAGCATTAGAATTATTTCTGATGGAGTAATTGAGCTAAAAATGTAGCTTTGATCACAAGAATAAATTTCATTTAAAAAGTAATTCAATAGAAAATTGATATTACAAATTATAATAACATTTCACAATATAACTGTTTTTACTGCAGTATTATATAAATAAATTCAGCCTTGGTGAGCAAAAGAGATTTATCTTAAAAACATTATAAAAACTAAATATAAAACAGTATTGTTTACATATACATTATAATTTTTTAAATCCATAAAATGAACTTTTTTAACATAATTAAAAGCATACATCAAAGGCGTATTCATGGTGTAAAGAAAATATTTGTTTGCTTTTTTACTTCACTGTAAAAAAAAAAAAAGTTGAGCCAACTTAAAATTTGAAGGCAACCAGCGTCAGCAGATTTTTGAGTTCTCTCAACTTATTTTTGTTGTATAAACTTCAATATAAACCTTGTTGTTATAAAACTCAGAAATCTGCTGAAGCTGGTTGCCTTCAAATTTTAAGTTAAGCTCAACTTTCTTTTGTTTACAGTGTTGGCTACACCACCGGACATTTTCAGATCCGTTGATGCAAAATGAGGGAGAAAATGCTGCACATTTCTCAATACCGCATGAAATCTGGAGAGTACATTTCAAGAACTTGGCGCTTGCATTCAAACCAGGTCTTTTTAAAAGATTTCTCCTCCTCATCAACTCGAAACATCCTTATTTGTCATTGACCCACATATAAACATATTTGTAAAGTGATACCCACGCTGCAGTTCGGAGACATGTTTATACGTCAGTGTAAATTCAGAGTTCAGTCAACACACACATTAATCAAATCAATCTTTCGACACACACGCACGGAAATACAAACACCGGCCCTACATGCTTCCTGTCACTTATCCCATCCCACTTATCCCGCTGCCGTTTATTAATGAGCTGAAGGACTCGGATGGCAGACAGGCGTTAAGCTGCAGTTTGCTCTCACCTTTCTCTCTGTGTTTACCTCTCTGTCTCTCTTTCTCGTCCTCCCAGTTTCCCTCAAGCATTTCTTGGGCTGCGGGACAAAACAGGGATAGGCCAGTCTGTCGGCTGATAACTTCCACATGTCTGTAAGGTTTTCCAATCACAAAAGCACCTCTTCTCCTTAAACCCGGTGAAAGCAACAGAGGAGTTATAAAAGCCATGGACCTATTTGATCTGCGACCGAGCACCTGCGACCAGTCAGCACAATTTCTCTTCCTTTTCCAGTCATTAGAGAACAGTCGGCCTGATTTCCCTCCTCTTCCTTTCATATGTCCATCTCCACGTCCATTCTTTAAACTCTACCTGTGCAGCGTGACCTTATTTCCTCTCCAACATGTGATTAAAATGCTCTTTATCTCCTCCTACGCCCCAAATCTTTGACCTGAAAGACACTCGAGTACCAAGAAGGTGAACGCAAAGACTTCTCGATATGCAAGCTCGTCACATTTACCTCATTTAGCCTTCATTGGCCTGGTAACAGAGCTGAAATAATCTGACCAGCAGGACAAAATTAAGCTTGTAAACACTTGACGTGAGACTTATGGATCAGTTTAATTTACATTTAGTCATTTAGCAGACGCTTTTATCCAAAGAGACTTACAAATGAGGACAATAGAAGCAATAAAAGCTAACAAAATAATTATAATATTCAAATACATTCAATATAATTTTCAAAAGATTCAAAACTACCTTGTGCACATCTGCGTGCGTCTACATATGCTTTGCATCATACAGGCGTGTGTATAATTTACATCTCACATCTTATGTAATGGTTAGTGAATATGACTGTATATTTACTAAATATTTGAAAACATTCACAAAAAAAAGCTTTTCTGACATAAACGCCAGTTTTCTTTTTAGATATGTTGCCAATGCAGTAGATCAGGTTATACAATGTTGTGCTGCACTACACGTGGACTGACGTTTGGTTACATACGGGTAATACATGTAAAATAAAATGCGAATCGAATTGCAACATTTGGATTCAACTTGAAATCTGAAATCAGGTTTGATTCTTTCTGATTGATAAAATAATGCATGCATTTGAAGTATTCTGAAATATCATATTGCAATTCATAATTTGACTGTTAACTGGTTTCTACTATCTTCTTCTACCTGGTCTCTTTCAGGTCAGCTGTAGTCACGGTGAAGCAATAAATCAAAGAGAATCTTCCTGAACAAATTAATTCAATAGTTTTATGAACTATTAGAATTTTTGTAAATATGCATTTCCTAGTTAAAAATTGTAAAAGTTCCCAGAAGTTTTTTCCATGAAAGCAGGTTGTGATTGTGATATTTGTTTCATGTGCATCTGCTTACATATACGATTGCTTGTTTCTGCATCTTCTTCACCATGTTTTGATCTGGAGATTCAGTACCCTTTCAGAAGATATGTAATAGCGCCCCTACCGCTTAACAGTGAAAACATGGAAAGCTGGAAAATTCTGTCAATGGCGGGGAATGAGATTTCCCAAAGAAATAGGCAGGAGTGAACCTGGTGTCCTCAAAGATTTCCGACTACAACACACCTGAGCTTGTAATTATGACTTCAGAAGTGCATTAGTCAAGTATTTGCATGCACGTGATGAAGTTCACCTTTAACTACTCCGCTACGCCCCTCGCGTCCTCTCCCCGCTTCTTTTAAATATTAATTTCCGTCCTGGATGTGTTTGAGAGAGCTTCCTGCACCAGTCTCACTGGTTTCCCTGGGAAAGATCTGTAGGAAGTGCAGTGGATGGAGTTGCTGTGTGTCCTGGCGCCGGAGTGCATCCAGAGAGTCGTTTAAAAACCGACGGACGGACGGGTGGGTGTCTGCTTCACTCCGTTAGTTTGCCCCTCTCCATCAGATCGCTCTCATTACCGCCATTACTCCTGCTCTTGACTCAAGTAGTTGTGCTTGTTCAGGACCTCGTCCATGGGATCTGTTGTTTGCTTTGACATCTGGGGTCCTGGAGAGAGGCTCAGCTTTGCTGTTTAAACCTCTTTCTCTCACTGGTAATAAGTCAGATTTGTCATCTAATAGCACCTGTAATAAGTCTGAATTACTACTTGCATATGCCGCTCTAGTAAAGGACCTATAGGCATACTTGTGAAACATTAAGGCCTATAATTGTGCCTTTTTCATCATTTAATGTATCTATGCTTTGGATGAAAACTTGTGTAGGTCACATTTCACCTCAAAAACAACTGAGAAAATGAGCAATTATTTTTAAATTTCCATAGACCATAAAACCATTTTCACTGCTCTTTACTTTCATGATAATTAAGCATATTTCCGCTCCAATTTTCATTACTTTAAGGCATACTGAGAAAATCAGTTTTTTTTTCATTCTCATGTGTTATTGTCGATACAGCAATTCTGTAATGTGTTGCAGTACATAAAGCAATACTTTATATTTTTTTTACATAAATTAAAATGCTTCAAATATGTCTAATTGTCCGTAAATTAACAGCTAAATATTCATTCATGAACTTAATTGTAAAAAACAGGCTTTGTTTTCTATATGCAAAATAAAACTTATAATTGATTTCATTTGATTTTAGGGTGTAATGTCATTATTCTGACATTATTCATTAAAGACTCGGATCTGTGAATCACTTTTTGAATCTATTTATTTACATGAACCGTTAAAATAAACCAATTCAAGAATGAATCAGATTTTTCTGTGCTAAAATAGAAAGACTCGGGTGAACTGATTTTCTAAACTCAATTGAATTTCGAACACTAAAGTTAAATATGAGAGGAACTGCCGTTTAAGATGCACTTATAAGTTTGCGATCCGCTGTGAAACAAGAAGAAGAAGAAGATGAATCGGTTCACTAATGAATCAAACGCGTGGAAGAGACAAACTATATTACGAGAGCGCAGTTTATTATTATCCCCTCAACTCACTCGACGTAAGATTGCGTGCTCAGTATGTATCATTAAAACAGCGAGTTATAGAGCTTATCGTGCTAAACCGCCACTGTTTTGGAAAAATAAGTTTGTTACTGGAAAAGCTACGCAAACTTGTAAACAGTTTAACCATTGTTAAACTTGTTGTATAGCATCACATTTTCACAGTAAGCCTAATTATACCGTGTTTCTGTAGCCATAGCAGCAACAAGTACGGTGATTCAAGACGATGACAGATTTTTGACGTTGTCTGAGGCCTTGAACCCAGAGCAGCTTTTTTCATTTAGTTCCAGGTTTACACATGTGCTGCTTAACAAAATCAGACTTGGACAACTTGACTGCAATTATAATGCTACAGTTTATGAATCTGAGGGCAGTCCAGTCCAAATAAAGCACAAAATGGACTCTGGCTCTACCAACGGGATAGTGGGAATATAACTCAGGCCGTGCTAGGGGACAAAAGCAGTGTTTCTGTTTATTTGCACTTTGGACACAATGAGCATGGCAGCATAATTGCTGAGGATCCTCTCAGAGGTGGTCCGGCATGATTTGAGATGAAGGTAGGGCTGATTTTAGTGGTTTGGTGATATTTGTGAAACCTCTGCTGTTTACCGTCGTAATTAAGCCATTTCTGAGCAGTGGGTCTCAAAGTACAGGCCTTGCATCCGTGCGTGTCAGTTTCACAATAACATTCAGCCTGACCCGAGTCTGCTGATAGCGTGAGAACTTCAGATATACGTAAGTGTGTGTGTGTGAGCGACACGGAGCATGTGTGTTGTTGTGAGTGTGTTTGTGTGTGGGATGGTGAGCTGGGTTTGGCCAGTAAGGATGTATTACGACTTAGCACGTTTGGTTTTCTCATTCTGGCAATGAACGGCATGTCATTTATCATATTGTACCATAACCATGGCCAAAAACAGAAGGGAACATACTGATTTCTGACTCTTGACCTTGTGAGACTTCAGGCCTTCGACTGAAAATCTGCCAGGCCGTCTGAATCAAAAGATTATTAATCTGTGGCAGTTTGCTGACGTGAGATGTCCAGGTTATGGACTAAAATAAAACCTTGTGGTTTGATAAGCCAAACTTAAAAAAAATAAAAGCTTTTGCAGGTTTTGCTATAAGTAGGCCACATTCACACATGGAATTTAATCAAATCCACTGAGTTAAGTGCAAGTACCAAGCACATACGTTTGATTTTGCTCATTTTAGGGTAAGTTTTTACTCTATAGAAATGTTAATTGAATGAAGCAAAAACACTATAACACCATCCTTCAGCCCAACCACAAGCTCTGCTCTTCAGCACAATGCTAACCACAAAAACATCAACAGCAGAAATGTCCAACACTAAACAATAACAGGCCTTTGCCCTTACTCAAAAATGCACAAACTAACACTCAAATTCAACATTTACTCTCCCAATTCAGTCCTACATAAAGTATGAAGTTCAGTGTTTCAGGTAATGCAACAACAAATGAATTGACTTAACTTCAATTTTAGTACATATTTGAGTAGATTAAATGTAATATGTGATTAAAATGTTAAGCAGTTGTGTTGCTATAGCTCATTTTAATTAAGCAAAGCAAATTGAACAAATTTGATTTCCAATGTAGAATAGTTAGTTGTCATATTGTTAAAGGGACAATTCACCCCCCCCCCCCCCAAAAAAACCCAAACCACCAACACCTGTCATAATTTTCCACAGAAGAAAGAAAAAATATCCTGAGCACTCTTTCTCTATATTTAAATTAACGTGGGCTTTAAAATGATTACAGAGTGGTCAAATGTAATAAAAAATGGCACCTTTAGATGTGTTGCAATGTCATTTGATGTCTTCGACTTTATATCTGATGTGGCACATTTAAAGGCAACTTATTTGATTCAAAGGCTATAAAGGAGGGGAAGATGTTTAGTAAGTGATGGCATAGATTTCTATCTGTTTCTCACTCAAAGTGAATGTCTTGAAAACACCTGGAATATAGTGTACAGGTCATGTGGACTGCTGTTATGGTACTTTCATGGTGATTTTTCATCATTTCAGAGCCCCAGCCTCTATTCACTGTCATTTGGAAAAGAACAGAGATTCTTCAAAATGTCCCTTTTATGTTTAACAGGTTTAGAACAACATGATGGTGAATAATTTACATTTTTGGTAAACCGTCCCTTTAATATGGCAGCATTTGCATTGGATTTGCCATTAATATCTATTTAACACTTGCCATTAAACTGCCATGCAGAAATTCAAGGTGATGTAATTTCCATTCTGATAGCGCAAGGTAGGTCTATTTTATTATTTTAGGTATTTTGTTTTTATGCAGCTGTTAAACTTGATACATTGGCACGAGATCCCTCTCCTGTGACACAAAACACATCCACCTAGTAAAATTAAAACTCCATAATAACCTTTTTATGACCGACACCGCCGACCTGCTCCAATGTCAGCACAGTTAAATCATGTGATACTTATTGCTTTTTATTTTGAACCAGTGCCACATCACAACCTGGGGAGGCTCTTTATAAAGTTCATTTGATGCATGGCTGGCCCATTATAGTGCTAGCGCTCGACGAGTGCCTTTATACAGCTGTGAATTGAGAATTATTCAGAAAACTCTCCCTAATATCATTTTGCCAGACTCAAGTCCATTCTTGCAGTAATACAAGTGACCTGCTGTGGCAGTATTGTAAGTGCACACCTTGATCAACCAGTGTAATGCACATAATGTTGATATTTAACTGTATCTATTACTGTTGTTTCTGTTCATTCTTTAGTTTACGGTTCCTTCATCCTTTTGCATTTGTAAAGATGCACTGGCATGAAAATGTAAAACTCTGTTTTTACTTCTGTGACAGTGAACACCGTTATTATTTCAGTGCGAGAAGGATTGTCTTATTGAGCTCGACTCTCATTACTATCATTAAACAGTGATGTTTGATAAAGGTTGAAACAACACTGGGAGGTCTGTGTTTGTTTCTTTCTCTCAAAGGTTTCAGGTTTTCTTTATTGTCACATAATAAATTATACAGGTATAATTAGAAGTGAAAGTAATCGAACAGGTCCGCCTCAGTGACAGTGCAAATAATACAAATAAAAAATTATATAAAGTAACACAACACGAGGCATATATATGGTAAAAGAAGAGAAATAAGTAAAATTGCAATGAAAGAAAAAGTGCACAATAAGATGTGCAAAAAAAACAAGTGTGCAAAAAACAATGATGCAAAAAAAACAGCACTGGGACTTAATAAATAGTAATGTGAATAAGAGGGATGTGCAGACGGGGTATTGTAATAAGCAGCAATATTTGAGAATATTTACATAACAAAGTCTTGTGAATGTTTATGAGACTGGGTTTGTGTTTAGGAGCCTGATGGCCTGAGGGAAGAAGCTCCTCCTAGTCTCTAGTTTTTGCCACTGTTGAAGCGTGCCAGATGGCAGTAAACAGAAAAAAATTATGTTCGGGTGATGAGTCTTTGATGATTTTAGCAGCTCTGTTTACGTTTGAGGTAGATGACCTGCAGAGAGGGGAGAGCAGACCCTGAGATGCGCTCAGCCAAGCGCACACTCTCTGTAGAGCTTTTGCAGTCCTGGTTTGAGGAATTACCATACCACACTGAGATGCACTGAGATGCTTTCATGGCCCAGATGAAAGTTTTCAGGATAGCTGGTGAACCCTGAATCCTCAGCTGTCGCAATGGTAAGTCTTTGCCTGCTTTCTAACCTGTGTGTTTGAATTTTAGTCCAAGTTAGGTTCTGTGTTTACACAGTACTTGAAGCTACTCACCCTCTCCAAGGGGTCCCACTGATCATAAGAGGAGTTAGGGCCGCTGCTGTCTCTTCCTGAAGTCCACGATTAGCTCAGTTTTGTCACGCAGAGAGAGACAGTTGTCCTGGCACCATGATTGTCTTATTCCAAGATGCGGCCTCGCATTGTTGTTAATGAGGCCCAGAACCACGACTCAATTTCAATAGAAGTACTGAGAGGACACGCATCGTGTGTGTAGAGAGATAGAGCAGGGGGTCAGGAAGCCCTGCGGGGCTCCTACGTTCAGAGTGATGGAGTTGGAGGTGATGGCCGACTTTCAACTTGTGGTGGCGGTGAAACTTGAATCCACACAGAGTGAAGTGTTTAGGGAGGTCTGAGAGTGACAGTTTGTGGGGACTATAGTTTGAAAGCTGAGCTATAGTCTATGAATCAGCCTGACATAGTCTCAACGGGTGTTTTGAGGTGGCTTTATTGCCACATAATAAATAATACAGGGTATAATTAGAAGTGAAATGTAATGAATCAGGTCCGCTCAGTGGTGTGCAAAATAATAGAAATAAAACTCAATCTATATAAAGTAACACAACACGAGAGCATATATATATATATATATATATTTAAGGCAAGTGAGAAATGAAATAAAAGTGGCAATGAAATATAAGCAAAAAAAACAAATGTGCAAAAAACAAAAGATGCAAAAAAATCCCACATGGGACTTAATAAATAGTAATGTGAATAAGAGGATTGCACGGGTATTGTACATAACATTATATTATTTGAGAATATTGTTTTACAGTTTGCTGACTTTGCACATGTTTTTATGAACATGTTTTGCTAGGACCTGATGGCCTGAGGGAAAAGCTCCTCCTCAGTCTCTGTTTTTTTCACTATTATGCTTGAAGCGCTGCCAGATGGCAGTAAACAGAAAAGATGGTTACCGGGGTGAGTTGAGTCTTTGATGATTTTAGCCACATCTTTGGAAATAATGCAAGAGGGAGAAGCAACCTGAGATGCTCTCAGCCAAGCGCACATCTCTAAGTGCTGATTACCATACCACACTGTGCAAACTAGAACTAGGGTGAGAAAATAATACAGTTTGAAAATATATGTGTTGATGTTGGATGTCAGTACTGGAAACCCTCTAGTCCCACTGCAGAAGGAGTGTAGGGCCGCTGCTGTCTCTTCCTGAAGTCCACGATAGTACTGTACTTCCAGAAGAAATCTGAATATTTCCCCCATCCAAGTATGCTCATCATTGTTTTTAATGAGGCCAGAACAGTATCATCAGCAAATTTAATAAGAAGAACAAGTCGTGTGTGTAGAGAGAGTAAAGGGGGCTCAGGAAACAGCAGCCCGGCGGCCCCAGAGTGATGGAGTGGAGATGACACTTTTGGCGGTGAAATCTTAAGAGAAAGTGTTTAGATTAAGTTTGAAGCTATGCGTGGGGACTTGGTGAAAGCAGCTATAGTTTGCAGCCTAAGTCACGGTGTTTTTGAGTGGCTTGCACCTTGAACTCAATCTTGATGCAAAGAAATTGGGAGAAAAAAGGCATCCCACATATGTTTTTGACAATTACACCATGATTTCTTATGTGGTTGCACACTTTCACCATGTTTTGCCATGTTTCACACATTATTCTATGCTATACTTTTTTAACATTTGGAAATAATTCAGCTCTCATCTCTAAGTGCTGCTGTGCATCAGTGAGAAAATAATACGTTTGAAAATATAAGGAGGTGGAAATTGCAGAAGGAGTGTTTCTTCCAGAAGATTCTTTCAGCTGAAACTTTGAACCCAGTGAGTTTGGCGTAAACACCATTGACAGATTTGTCAGGGGCAACAGATAAACAACCCGAGAGCATGAACGCTTATCCACATCCAAGTCCATTTCAAGGCTTCTGAAAAAACTCATCTACAATACGTATTAGCAATGCAAATAATGACATTGTTCCATTAGGATGGTCTTCAGCATGATAGTGTAGTTACGGTATCCACCAGCAGAGGATAAATCACATGCAATACGCCCACGAAGAAATTCTGAGGTCTTAATGTTCCTAATCACTGAATTTTAAATAGTTGGTCTTCAAAGTCACAACAGCAAGATATATTTGGTGGCGAAAGAGGTCATGAAATGAGATGTTAAGAGGAATTTGCTAGTGTCAGATTCTATAAACAGAGGAGCTGATTTGGTTTTGCGTGGGCTTCACAGATCAGCACCTCTCTTTGGGATGAATAATGAAGCCTACTGGGTGTTGTGAGGATGCATATCATCCCTGTGGTGCTTTTTTTGCTTGCTTCTTAGTCAATGGTCTGTTTCACGCAGGACAGGTAGGTTTAATAGTGATTATGAGAATGGACTCATAAACCCCGGTCCCAGCTGACGTCTCCTTCTGGACTGGGTGTGTGTATGTTGTAGTGTATATGTGTGTGGGGTGTGGGATAATGTTGTCTTTCACACTGCAGGAAGAGTTTTGAGCTGTGGGAGGAAAAGGCATTTAAAGACTAACACACATGTCCATGTCCCTTTGCTGATTTTCCTGGATGAGCATCATAGGACTGCACATTATCACTTCTTTAAAATCCCTCTCGGACTTGGCAGACACTCTTGGGATGAGGATGGGAATTTTAGACAATAACAGCTCACTGGACTTGTAGTTTTAAAGCATGTGAGGCTAAATGTAGTGCTTCAGAGGCTTACATGTCCTTTTGATTTAATCTGTCATGATATTACACCTTTTGGGCCTTTCGACATCCAAAACTCAAGGTTCAAAAGCCTCGGTGGTCCTCTTTCTGGTAACCCAGCCTAGAGCAGTGCGAACACAAAGGTGTTATGTGTAAATAAAGTTTATATTCTTCATATTTCAGAGATGTTGCCTAACCATCGTCTTCCTTTGAAAGTGGCGCGACCGCAGACGTTAGAAGCCTCTTAATGTGTTTTACGATTCAGAGCGGCCGACGACGGATGGAGAGACTGGGGAAATAAACAGGCGCAATGAGAGGAAAACAGATCAGAGCCGGGAAAGGGGCTGAAGAATTACGAGATGGAGGGGTAATCTGTCGGGAAGCCAGAGTTTGGGCTGGACGACTTCACAGATGTTTTAAAGTGCTAATCTAATCTCTCTGCCAGGCCTCTTCTTCTTAACTCCTTCCTCCTCCTCCTGTCTTTCTCTTGGCTTTTCTGGAAAGGATGGAATACACTTTAATGCTTCTCAGGAGCATCATGTACTGTGCAAGGTAATCGGTTGCAGTCATTCATCTGCCTGTTAGCGGCCATGTTTTCGAGGAGGGGGACATGTGCAAATGTAATGAGGCCCTTTTCTCTTGGAAAGGATGGAAAATAGGAAAAAACGCTTGTAGAAAACCCGGAGCTGACTGAAAACAAGTGGAGAACAGAGAGGAGGTGAGGGGAAAATGGAAGGATGAGGTTTTTTAGGTAATGTCACCCTTGGTGACCATCTATCATATTCGATGAACTCTCTTTTTTTTCTCAGATAGTCATTTTATTCATTGAACAGCTCTCATTTACTCAATCGGTTTGCTTCTTTCACGACCATAATTCCATAGTTATGGATGTGATAAATACCAACGAGGATCACGTTGCGTTCCTGCTGTAATAAGTAAAAACCCCACATATATCCGAAATTATACTCTACTTTAGTGGAAAAACTCTGGCCTACTGCTCTTCCTCTTGCCGTTTTCACCCCCTCTTTTTCACTGCCGGGGAATGAGGAGTCTTTGTAATACAGTAGCCACGTTGAAATATTGTGACAGCTCCCCCCAGATACATAGGAAGCGCTTGTTCAGGGAACAATTCTTAATGCAACGAACGTTTTAGTGAAATCAAATTCTGCTTGTTGTTTAACCTTAGCCCGAGACCACCCAGCCAGAACTGGCTAGGACATTCCTCACATCAGTTGTTCAGTTAGGATGAGTGGTTATTAGGGAAATAATGCAATTATTGTTCCTGTTCATTAATTAAATTTGAAATGCTTAAAATGGCTCTAAATTAAGATCTACAAAATGTCAACTGAATTTGAGCAGAATTCACACTCCCACAGAGCAGTATACTCTCTCTTTACCTTTTTTTTTGTCACTGCAATCCTGATTAGATTTTTTTCTCATTGAGCATAAATCAATCCTGCATTTTTTTCAATTGAGCATAAACCAAACAAATTGTCAAAGTGTACACAGAGCTGTTTATTTGTTTCAATATAATGTCAAAAAGATGTAGTAATCCTTATTGTAGGTTGCTTTTATTTTCTTTAAGAACCATACATTAAATCCCAAATTACATGGGTGGCTGCACTGCGTGTTTAAATTGAATGCTCAAACGTTGCCATTATCATCAAAGAGCAGGGCGAGGTGGTGCTTTGAATATCGTCATGAAAAACTTGAGACAGTGAGAACCGCTGGTCTGTTTAATAATTTGTCTGCCACAATGATGCAATGTCTTTGAATTATCTTCATTTGGGTTTTGACTTTTAAAAATAATTACAGTTGATTAATTGCACGTAATTCAATTAATTAATCAAACTATCATGTAATTAATTTAATTGACAGTCCTAGTTATTATAAAAGATTGAGCGACTCATCTACGGACATTTCAGCTGGTTAATTTTGTGAAAGGTTTTACAACAGCATAAACTCATTAGTCACTCTTTATTTGGCATGTCATGAAAACTGTCTTAAAATAGGTATACTCGTATGCTGTTGACAGATAGTGCTATAATGAGAAGACCTGCTGTGCCGCTTGGAGGACTCTCTGTTTCTGTTTACCGGGCTGATGTACTAGGCACTGTTGCTATTGACCCTCGCTCCTGTCTAGTCCTTGTAGCACTTTGTATGTGAAAGTCATAAAACACACTCTATGATGATTCTATCCTGGCAACCAGCCTCCCACCTTTCCTGCCTGCTGCTCTCTGTGGGCTTCATCTGAGGAGTAAACAGCCGAACAGCTGTCTTAACTTCTCTTCCTTCCGTTTTTTTTTATTTCCAACTCTTTCTCTTTCCCCCTCTTCCCTTTCTTCATTCCTCACTTTTCTTGTCCTCTCATATTGGCCAACAGACTCTCAGTCATGCTGCGTTTCAGTATTCCTGCATGCTATATTAAAGGGGCCATATTATTCATGGCCATAGTATTTTATTTTTTTCCCTGAAGATATCTTGTAATGATAGTCAAGGTTTTACCTTGGTTTGTTTTGACTGAAAACCTGAACCAAATTATGATTTTGCACCCTTTGTCCGGCCCTGAACTGACCATCAGTGCCTCGGTTTCTACAGTACATTCTACTTAGGCTTACAATGCTTTTAAGATATGCTGCCCAGGCTGTCGTATTACTGTATAATTAAGATTTCTATATGTTTGTTTTATGCAGTCTGTGTTTTGGATTGACAACCATGTTTACTAATGCTGTAGGTGGGACTCAAACTGGGACTTTCGAAAACCGATTGACTCCAGAATAGTCCCAAACAGGAAAGACGATCTGTTGTGCTCTCTCATGGTGTATTCACACCTGTCTTGTTTGGTTTGATTGAATCGAACTCAAGTTCGTTTCCCCCTTTGGTTTGGATCTTTAGAGCAGGTGTGAATACAGCAATCGCACTCGGGTGCGGACCAAAAACCTGTACCCGCTGAAGAGGTGGTCTCGGTCCGCTTCCAAACGAACTCTGGCACGGTTGAATGGATAAACCAATGAATGGATGACCTTAAGCACCTTTCTGGTTCACTTGCAAAAAGAGCAGTGTGAAAGTGAACCACACCAAATAAAAACAAATCAACATTGTATTTGGTCCAAATTTTGTCCAAAGTGAACTAGCGGTGACCTTGACCGCAAGTGAACTAGCGTACTTTCCTGGTGTGAATACACCATCAGAAATAAAGGTATGAATAGATGTCTTCTTGGGTACCTTTTCAGAAGGTACACCTTTGTACCTTTGATTGGCTAACCTCCATAGTAGTTGACCCTATATGGTGGACCATGCTCCTGAATACCAAATAGCTGATACAGTGATATATTCACTTGATGACAAGGTTGTGTACGGTGGCCGAGAGAGTTCAACGTGCTGCAAATGATAAAACACAGGCAAATAGAAAAAAACACCTGCAAATTAAGAAAACATCTTCATCAATTTTACAACACAAGCTCTGCAAATGCTCACAGCTCAAACAAATAAAGAAACATGCATTTCAAGAACAGAAATTTGCTGCAAATATAAATATATAACATAGTTCATTAGATTTTTTTTTAAGGTAATTTTGTTGAAGTTTGTGCTACTTGCACGTTTCTGTATTTGGTTGGGTTGTGAGTATTTGCAGTGCATTTTTTGTGTTGTGAGTATTTTTTAGCACATGTGCTTTCGAACCGATGAAGATATTTTATACATTTTCTGGTGCTTTTTCTATTTGCATGTGTTTTCTGAAGTTGCAGCATGTTGTGCTCTCTCGCCTACCATAGTTGTGACATCATAGCCATGTCAAATTCTAACTAAGCAGTGTAGTTTCCATAATAGTCAGGGTGAACTATAGAGGAAGCTTTTCAATGTGTTGTTCTAGTATGTCTGCATAAACCTAATTTTCCAATAGACCACATACAATCATGTTTCAGTACTTTGACCTCACTGTGTTTTCAAAAGCAGGTGAGTAGGTATGTTGTGAACCCCAGTCCAGTAGGGAGCACATTGAGTTATTGTAATTCATCTTGGTTGCTTTTTATTACTTCTCCACAGATAATTCCTGAGAGGCTACAGGAGCCATCGAGGGCTTGTACACGAGATGTAGGCAGGCAGACACAACAACTGAGTCAACACAGGCTGAGCACAGGGTACCTGTAAAAGTTGAGCTCATGTCTACCTGAGCCAACCTCCTGGTCTAATATTTTGGTGATATATCTCCCATAGCATCCACTCGAAGCAGGGTACTGGCCGAGCTACACGTAGTCTGGCAGACGGACCTTGGAGAGAGGGAGAGAGAAGGCAAAAGTGAGGAGGAGCAACGAATGTGAATTCCAGCCGAGCGGGATAGCATCCGCATCGCGAGACACCTGTAAAAACATCATTTTTCATCTCGGGCTGTGGGGGAAGGAGCAGACTGAAAATGGAAGAGAGAAAGAGAGGAAGGATTTTTGGTTGGTCCACGTGTGCATGTGTGTGATTACCTTCACTACCATTAAGTCCTTGTCCAAGTTCTTGCTTTAGGTTTCCATTGCCCTCAAAGCCATACTCTGCCCAACCAACTTGTTAGGTTCTGGGGTTACAGGTTTACCAGCTTAACAATTAGCTTGAAGCTTATTCAGACATATTGTGGGGGTACCAGTGTTCCATGACGGGGATCAGTGACCAGCACATGTTTTCCCAGGGGTGTCCAATTATGCTCCTGGAGGCTCATCTTCCTGCAGAGTTTAGTTCCAACCTGGAAGTTTCAAGTTATCCTGAAGATCTTGATTAGGTGGTTCAGGTGTGTTTAATTAGGACTGTAGCCAAACTCAGCAGTCAGGGCAGTGTTTCCACACTCTGCTCCTGCAGGCACAGCAACAGTACACATTTTCAGACTCTTCCTACTGATGCACACCTGATTCAACTCCTCTGCTTTTTCATAGAGACTCCAAGACTTAAAATAGATGGGTCAGATAAAGAAGACATTCTTTTTCAAGGTTGGGGAAACACTGGTTTAAGGTACAGCTTCTTATCTCCCCACCTACACCATCTCTAATCTATGTTTCAATTATCTTGCTTATGTCAACTATACTACCAATCAAAGCCTCAAGTTTGTCAGTTTTGAATTATTTAACCAACATTCTCAGCTAATTTGAGAGATGCTCACCTTTCCAGGTGGGAATATCCCTGGTACATACACGTTGTTTTTTTCAGGAAATTCAGACAATACATGTTGCTGTTTAAACGTCTCAGTTACTAGATTTAATGCAAAATAAACATGAATAAACATCTCATGTAATCGCCCAAAATCAGTGTTTCAATTGTGGAAAGACATCAATAATACAGCTTGTGTACAAAAACAAAACAGAATACGTTTTGGTGATAACTAAGCGAATATTTAATTACTGTAATACTGATTTCTCACTATAAATATCATCAGAAGTGCAAAAAGTTCATAAACGTACATTTACTTACAAATTGACCACCAAATGCAACTTTCAGATGCCAACTTTATTTCATTTTTGCTCAACAATCATGGAATGGAATGCACAGGATTATGGGATATCAAATACAGTAAATACATCTGTGCTGCCTTCAAAAATCAACCAGATAAAGGTATTTCCGGAGACAGTAAGTGACGCTAACATTGGATTTGAACGTGCCTTGCTGCCTTCCTACCTTGAAATGTGTCCTTCGAAGGCAGCATTTTCCAGTTTTCAGACGCAGTCGGAAGATCTTGATTAGCTGGTTCAGATGTGTTTATTTAGGGATGGAGCTAAACCAGAGATTGTCTTACTATTGGGAGATGAGACGGTCTGTATTAATTACCACTGAAAAAACGCATAACGGCCAGCTTGGATCACGTGAGGCACCTCAGCTAATCATACAATGACCTCTGGTCTCCTTCGCTGCACACCGCCAAGACATATCAGTGGCCGCAGCATTAGCATTACTCGCTATGATTTTTTTACATAAAGGTTGCATGCTTGCTTTCCAAGGGCTTTGGCTAAACTCTGCAGGTCAGTGGCCCTCCAGGAACAAGATTTGACACCCCTGCTGTAAGTGAACACAGACAAAAACACAATGTTCCTCCAAATTCTTCATATGAAAAAGAAAAATATATGAAGTTATTATGAACCAGATGTAATAGAGTAACATTACATAGAGTACTTAGAGTTATGCAGACCTTTGGTGTCATTTGAAATGTGGTAATTAACTCAATTGAATTGCTAAATGACAGAGCTATGACTCCTGTCAGCTAAAATGGTTGGCAATAAATGTAGTCTGACCTATACTTGGAAAGTAAAGAGGATGGCCTTTGATGAAATAAATGGGAACACCGCCTCTGCAAAAGGTTGAAAATGAGCACCTCACACCTATTAATTCTGTTCATAACCTTTAAATGCATACCCAGGCCAATTGTGGTTTTGACACGTTGCAGACTACTTGCATACTATGAGTGGAAAGGTGGGACTAAACGGAAGAAAAGATGTCTGGCTAGTTTTTCAACTTGTCGTTCATGGGGGACCCAATGGACACCTTTCAGAGTTGATTTACCATAGATCTCAGACAGAATGTCTAGAGACCTTTTCACACCTTTTCAAACCGTTAAAATAGGAAAAATGCACATCCTCACACAAGGTGAGATAACTCACCCACAACATGCAGTTTTCTTTTTTGTTTGCTTGAGGAAAAAAACAAAAACAACTCACAGACCAGTGAGATATAACCTTTGTAGACTGGTGTCTGGAATTTCTTGATGAAGATGTGTATCGTTTTAGGCTAGAATAGTTTTGAGGCCAAAATCTTAGTTGGTAGTTAATTCTGTGTTGTCGTGTGGCTGTTGGTGTGAATAAACTTACCATCATTGAGTAGCCTAACACTGCAAAAAAATGCTTTTCTTACTTAGATTATTTGTCTTGTTTCCAGCCAAAATATCTAGAAATTCTTAAATCAAGGAGGATTTTCTAGATAAGCAAAAATTACTGTCTTGTTTTCAGAAGAAACATGTCAAAATTAAGTGATTAAGTCAAATTAAGCTTGAAACAAGCTAAATAATCTGCCAATGGGGTAAGCAAAATAATCGTGTTTTCTGTTTGAAAGAAGATTATTTTGCTTACCCCATCTTATTCTTCTGAAAACAAGACAGTAATGCTTGCTTATCTAGAAATGATCAGCTGATGATGAACTGACTGCTGTAACAATTTTTGCACTAGTTTTTGTATTTGTTGGTCTTATGTCTCAAAAACGTTTCTGCTTTTCATCTATACAAGTACTAATCATCCTGTTGTCTCTGCTGGTAAAGCCCAATGATAAGTATGTTCCATTGTCTAATTTTCTCTTTGATGTTTAGTGAAACATCACTGTTCACTTTATTCCAGCTTGGTGAAATACATTAAGAGTATCACACCATACATAATTAGCAAATGTTTCATAGAAAACTATGTACAACATTCAGATTACTCTTCAGATCACAAAAACACAATTTGTTACTTGATGTGTAATAATTGTGTTGTTTATCAAACTTAGCATCAACAAACATAACAGATAACTTTATCATTTCATTTGTTCATTCTTTTCAAACTTTTCAAACAGTACTACTTTGTGAAGCTGGAGTGTTGCTCAACAACACTATGTCTAGACACGTGAAGACTTCAAGCGCAACTGTTTGAATGCTAGCAGCTTCATTCTGTTTCTCTGGACTTATGCTGAGGTCTCGTCACTGTCTGTGGGTTCCTGAGTAATCAGCAGCTTTTGTTTACAGTAGACATGAAAAGAGCGATCGCATAATCACAGAGGGCTAATTTTTAAGAGGACTAATTTGGCTATTATAAATTGGGTGTTGACAATCGAGTTTATCAAAAGATTTTTAGGGTGGCAGAGATGAAAGACAAACAGGGTGTATAATTGCCTGTAGGTAGAAAGCATTAAGTGCACATAAATTAATGAATGCCATTGAAATTAATTTTATTTTATGAACATAACCAATGCTTTCCCATGGGTGCTGTATGGACCTCGTTGTTGATTTATGGTTGTGGGAATGTGCTGTATACATGTAAATATGTCAAGGCCACTGCAGTTCAGTTCATAGGCCAACCCGACCCTCACACCTGGCAAGATACGCTCTGTTTGTGATGGCAAACAGAGATTTGAGGACGAGAAAGAAGACATCGCAGGTCAAAGGTCATTTTCCTATAAGTATGTGGCTTTAGTGTTACTTTTAAGATGTTTCATGTAGTCTTTCACATATTCCTTTTGATGATGTGGAAATTTTGACATCTGTTTAAGTTCAAAATATAAGTTTGATTTGGACCTCTCTTACACACACACACACACACACACACACACACACACACACACACACACACTGTAGAAGATAGATGTAACACTAATGAGCTATCTGTATTGTGATTTTCAATCTTTGTCTTTTCAGTCTCCAAAGACTTAAGGAACTGAGAATACTGAAGCTCCTCTCATTTACCATGAGATGAATGAACATCAAGACCGCTGCGGCCTGGGTCCAAGATCCTCAGCAGGATGAAAAACAGATGTTGAGAAAGAATCTATAATGAGGGCTGATGAACTTATGCAGACATTTTACAGTGTGTGAGAAGTCTCTTCCTATCACTTCAGATCCCTTCGACCAGATAACTTTCTCTCTACATTTTTACTTCCATCCTGAAACTACGGTACCTTGCTAAACTTAACTAGTCTTAACTGGCTTAAGCTGGTCTAGCTAGTGTCCCAGTACACGAAACTCTCTAAAACAAGGCTGATTATCTATTTATGTCATGTTAACTACTCTGTATTATTTCAAATTAAAGTTTTAGGAAAGCCATTCTGGAAAAAAATAAATCAAAGATTGAAATAATTAGAACTGCCTGATGAGTTTGCTGTTTATTATTACACATTTCACAATGGCTCAAGACAATGTCAGACATCCTCGAGGCTTTTGTTTAAACTGCACGTAAAGCATCACACTAAAATATAATCAGCTATTCATGGCAGAACATCGGAATAATATCGGACAATTTTTTTTAACCTGTTGTCTATAAATACAAACAGTTTGGTCAACACTTGTGTGATAACTACATGACAATGGACACAAAGTTATGTATAATACCACGTAGCAAGCTTGCACACCTATGGCACATAACATAACATTTGGCACCGTGGAATGTTTAGGCAATTTTCTTTGTTTCACAAAGCTTTAATTGTAATGAAAGAGCCCTCCTAGTTCAGCCAATGCCAATATAAAGCTGCCAAGATTCAGTGCTGTGGTTGTGCAAATAATAGATGAGTAACACCAGTTTTAACTGGCTTTAAATTGATCTATAAGGCGTTCTGGTACTTATATATCTGCAGTATTTGTCAAGATTAAATATTCCATATTTTCTGCTATTTAAATAGATATATATATTGATGCATTCTTAAATTATATTTACTTTACTACCACAGAAGTATTTGTATAGCAAACTTTTCTTTGGACTGCACCGTACATACAAAAATAACAGGTCACCATAAATAATAGCACTAAGACATTCAGACAATAACATCATAATTTCTTGGTGATTTTTAAATAGCTCATAAGGAGAAGTGCCCTGTAATCAGTTATAGTCTCTGTCACAGTGCATACTTTGAAGTTTCTTTTGCAACCAGAGATTATGAGTTCAGTTTTCTTTTTGTCTCCCCTCAGGTTTAAGTCTGCCCAGCGTCAAATGCTCAATAAGAGTCCACGGTCACTTCTTGGTCCTTTGAGTTGTCAATGACGTAATGGTTATGAGGGAAAGACGCACAAAACAGGAGCAGGAAGGACACAACAACAAGAACATACTGTAGCTACTGGACACCAACAAGACAGAAAGCTGGAGTGTACTACATAAGACAGACATGTCACGTTGGGACTGAGTGCTTCTAAGGGTCGTTGTTCACACAAATACAATGCTTCATTGGACACAAGAAGTCAAAGCTGGGTTCTAGAGGACTACGGGAAGGTGCTCATGTTTTTAGTATGACCGTTTTTACCTTGCTTTCTTTTCTCACTTACTGCTTTTAGTCCTAATTTTCCAGTTCACCCTTCTTATCTATTCCATGAGCATCTTGCTATCGACACCCGCAGCCCTCCACCACCATGTCTTGATAGTTTTTCAACACCACACGTTCCTCCTGGTCCAGGTAGAGGAGGGCGATGGGGCTAAGGGCTGTTGGCACACAGCAGGCCCGCGGCACGGCTCCGTTTACAGAGTTGACCAGCGTCTGCACCATAGCATGGCTAGATGAATTCATATGGTCAGCCAGTGGGAAGCGGCACTCTCCGAGGCAAAAGAAAGCATCGTAACCGGACGGGGCCACGATCCATTTATTCCAACCTACATCTTTGAAGTCCACGTACAGCGGGTGTCGACGGCAGCGAGCGCGGGAGAGCCGTTTGAGCTTTGCAGCCCTCCCACCATGTCGTTTCACTCGCCTTTCATTCCATCCCACCCGCCAACTTGTGTCAGAGCCCTGACCCCTATCACCCTTAAACCTGCTCCCGGTCCATCTGCCCCTGCCTCGTCTGCCAGCAGGGGTCTGCTTTTTGAGGGGCACAAAGGGCTCGCTGCGGCCATCGTGACTGTAAGTCACAAGCAACGGCCTCTGCCTCACCCAACTGTGCTCATCCTGCCCGGTGGACCTGCGCACACGCAGATGTCTCTCCTTGGAAAGGCTGCTGTTATTATCAGCAATAATGTCCAGAATGAAAGACAGGCTCCCTGACCTCTCAGATAGATTCTGAAACACTTCTCCATCCAGGGGAAATGTTTCCCAGAGTTCTGTGGTCTTTCGATCTCTAGTCAGTGGGCGTGAATGGATCAGTGTGGGCTTTGATGCAGGGTCACTGCTGGAAAGATAAAGGCTGACCACGTGAGAGTCTTCACTTGATCCTTCGTGCATGAAACGCAGCTCTGCCGACACCACGCTCTCTTCTGACGGAATGGAGGACAGATTGAAGCCAATGTGAATGATGTCCCCTGTTGTTTTCTGCTCTTCTGGAACACTCTGGACTGTAGAATCTAGACAAGAAAAAAGAGAGACAAAGTTCTTAAGCTGTGAAATACTTTCTTTCCATCATGTTCAAACACTTGCTTTCTGGGTAATGGTATAATTGTCCAACTAAATAATAATTGCACATCATTTGCTAGGAGCACTTGTGAAAATAAGCCTCGTCCTTCTTAACTTGTTCCAAGGTGTCTACGCTGATGCCAAGACTTGAGTGAAAAAATATCAGAACATTGAATCCATGGGTAGCTTTTTCAGTGGAGCATCCTGGCACCTAAGGCAGGCTAATTGATTGACTTCCACACGTCTCTGTGCTGTGTTTATGGTAAATGTAGCCCTTTATGACTGCCAAGGGAATCTGTGTTCCTATGACCTAGTGTAATAGCTGCTCATACCTGTGTGGTGAAAGCATCGGACTGTGTTGGCTCCTTGCACATGCTGGGAGGGGTAGCTAAACTCTGGGTCTTCAATGAGATGGAACTGTTGAGTGTGGAATCGATACAAGTCTAGAAGATACTGGGGCACCCGTGCCTCTGTACTGGGGTTGGGGTGTGACTGTAGGCCCAGGCGGGTCAGCAGGAGGTTTTGAATGGTATGGGCCAAACTAGGTTCCAGAGGACTACCAAGGTTTCCATGAGTCTGACTGGGACCCTCTTGTTGACCTGATGAGACCTGAGGTAGCAGCAGGATCATCAGAACCAGTAGGCTAGCAGGGAACATGTTGGACCTGCGGAAAGATAAAAAGAGGAGCCATTGGGAGACTTCTTAAGATATTTAAAAAAAGTTTGTTTTTCATTGCTATTTTGAACCCCGTTGATTTTCACTGTATGTATAAAAGCCGTCATACAGGTTTGGAATGGCACAATGACAGACATTTTATTTTTGGGTGAACTATTCCAATAATGGATGATGTTTATTCCAGTCAATGAATGAATACCTGAATATTTTTAGTTTTAGCCCTCGAGCCATGTGTCTTTGATTTGCCTTACTGTATATGTTGGCTGATTTAGCGCTAATAGTCTGGTTTGTTGCATAGAGCGGTAAGAAACTATCGCTCTGTGTTTTTGTTGTTGATTTACTGGTATTTGTTGTTTTGGAGACCGTAATCGCAGAAACAGTGTCATTAGGGAACTGAAGTAGTTTTACAGAGATTATGGTTTGTGCAGTTTGATTTAGAGGTCTACAATGGGCATGTTAGACCAATTAATTATGCCCGTGTCTCTTGAGTTGATTTAACTGACAAATGAGAATAACCCAGGACATAGAGCATTGGTGCACTGTGTTCTTGAAAAGCATGGAAACTTACTTGCAAATTTATACAGCCTTATGCTAGGCTATGTTATGCTATATTATGTACATTATGTGGCGTGACTTATTCTAGGATGCTCATGAGGCACACGATCATTTCATGAATGATTATAACGCTCAGTGTATGATGAAAGTAGATTTGAAATTTGCAGTTTGTTGACTTTGTGCTGCTGCAAGTGACCCAGAGAAAAGGACTCGTTGTAATTTGTGTCTAAAACAGCTGCTTGAAAATAATCACTAGGATAAAGGTTTAAAGTTTGTATCAGCACACTGATGTTTGTGGTAGCGCCCAATCTAAAGTAAATCACCTTTGAAAAGTAATTTGAGAGTGAGAGGTTTAAAATACCATACATTTATCCTAGTCTAAACATATTTGTCAACAATTTTGGGAGCATAAAACTGAATTGTATCTCTTCATTGATATCTTGTGCAGAATAAAGAAATCAAAGAAGAAACAGTCAGAAATGTTATGACTTGGATTTGAAACGTTTAATATAACATGTATGGCCTGAATTTAGGCCCTGTCTATGTCACTGCTATGCAAGATGAATTCTACCTGAAAAAAAAATATATAAAAGGACAGATTGGCACTCAACACTTAGACCCTCCTGCACTTAGATCTCCTTCCTTTCAGTAACAGCTAATTGTTGCAAGCTGTCATCCATTAGTGACACAATCTTCTCAAAGCTTACAGTATTGGACTATCCTTCCCATCGGTCCCATCTCTAAGCTAGCATAAGCCTTCAATGGGTCCTTTACAAATACGTACTTTGGTGGAGTTTGTGAGAGGTGTTGAAGGGATAATTTGAGAGCTTTGATAGAAACACTGTTAAATGAATATATTGGATTAAATGCAACTCTATCAACAGCTTCAGCTGAAATTGAATTACAGTGGACGGGGCATCCATTGTATGTTTGGCCTTATTGTCTTCTTTAATAACAGTAAACACACAGTCGGTTTTTACATACTGAGGGATTAGTCAAAATTATTTCTGTGGTTTCAACAGCTTCCATGGCCTATATAGAGCGTATCTCGTATTTAGCCTAGAGTATGCCTCTACAAGGTGCTGGGTGGTCTCACACAGGCCAAGAACACTTACATCTTAGACAAACTAAATGGTCTTTTGATGTAGAATGTGGTCAAGTCAGGACTTGCTGAGCAGTGACTCCTTTGGGAGTCTTGGATTACCCTCAACTGAGGTGTTAAACGCACTGAAAAAGAGAATGTATGCTGTCCTCTACGTCCCCTCCATCTCGCTCACACTCATTCACCAAACTCCAGCCGAATCCTCAGAGGACACACAGGATAAGACAGTCCCCCACGCCCACAGCATCCGGCAGTAAAGTAGATTAAGCGGCTTTTACCCATCCACTCGATTGTTCCGCCCAGTGGGAGCTCACAGAGGTGTAACTTCCAGATGGAGGTGTTCTCTTGAATGCCGCCTCCCCACTAAACCTTCATTAGACTCCTTCGCTTCTGTCTTCCCTGCAGTCCCACCCCCCATCGGTGTGTGTTTGGGCCATATACGTGTTATGGTTTCTGCTGTGATTGGATTCGACATGTAATCACTTCCTCTACAGGGAGAGCAGTAATCAGACAGAGAGGGCGGAAAGAGGCGTTTATTAGACCCCAGAACAGACGGTGAGAGGTGACCCCGGCAGAGGAAAGGTCGGCCAGACTCGTGCCATTACCAGAGCGACATGGTCTGTCGACCTCAGAGTGGAGGTCAGGGTTTCTTTGCATCCACTTATCTCTTTCAGCTTTCTTTCCACCCCCCCCCCCCTATTTTTATTATTCTTATCAGTTCTCTTCCTGTAAAGCATGACTTCCAGAATTGATATATTGTTACACAGTTCTAGGAAAAGCAAGTTCTCTCTCTCTCTCATGTTTTTCCCTTTCATATTTACCCAGAAGTCAGCAGTGCAGGGCCGTAGGGGTCATGGTGCCTCTGCTTGTTGCTGATTTATCCTCCACTGCTGTCTTCGTGTTTCACATTTCACTCCGTACCCCAATCCCTCCACTCTCCTTTCCTGTTGTTCTTCCTTTCGTTCATTCCCTAGACTGCTTCTCCCCAGCTCGCTCCCTCCCTCTCCATTTTGTCATTTTGTTCTTGAAGGAACACTCTTAAACATGAACTGTGCTACGTTTTCAGATGCAAAAGGTACCCACACTATATCTTGAGTCCCCGTGGCACGCGAGAAGTCACAAATGGTAGAGCTGCGCCTCTGTTCTGCTGCATTAAAGACATGAAATCATTAGAATAATATTGCAAGTAGCCCGCAGGGGTAGTTTTTTTGGAGTATATTAGCACACAACTGTAATTTATCCCAGCTGGCCTGATTAAGAGATAATGACAGATTGTGCCCCATAACATTCAGTGTAACAATCCTCTGTGACACATACACATGCACCCCACTGTTACAGACTGAAAAACACCCACCAGAACTGATACAGTTATAGGAACATACACCCACTTTCTATGCAGCTTGCCAAAGGGTCAGCTAAGAACAGACTAAAGTGGTCTCCAAGGATGAGTAGAGTAGACCAGACAATAAATTTCCTCCCAGAATCCTCCCCTAACCCCCACATAACATTCTGTTATCAATTTGACCTTTTTCAACGGTCCCGAAACCCTCAGACATGGTTGTATTATCATCTGGCAAATGCAGAAGGAGCTAAATGTATGATCTATTTTAGTTAACACGACATTGTAACATCCCATTTTGTAAGCTCTGAAAAGACACATTACATATCACAACTTCCTTTTTTGGCCAGATTTATCCGGTTAGCAAAGGGCTTGCCTGTTTGTTTGCTGTACATTTTATCCCTCAAGTTAAAAGCATATATTCAGCTCTCTGCCAGCCCTGGACAGCAAGGATCTACTCTCCACAGTAATTTTTCTGCATGCTCCAGCAAGGCAATCTTAGAACTTAGAAAACTGACTGCCTTTTGCCTTTGGTGGAAACATTGACCTGCCTGTTTCACATGTTCTGAGGATGCATCTCCACAATGAATCTGTCATTGGGTTTGGAGAGTAGCACGTGTGAATTTTTAGCATGGAGCCGACAGTTTGGTAAGGAATGGGTGGTTGTTTGATGTGTCAGAGTTGAGTCACACACTGCAGAATATAATTTTCTTAATCGCTTTTGTACATATTGTCTTGATTTCCATTGTCTATATATACTTAAAATAAGATAAATTGACCTGAAAAGCGAAATTCTGTGAGATAAAACTTGTTTACAGCAAATAAGCAAAAACCTTAGTAAAGTTTATATGATTTGTGCATTATTTTCAAATTTTCTTAAACAACTTTGCTTCTCAAAGTCAATTTATCTCAATTTAAAAAAGTTTAGATATTCTACACAAGAACTTGTCACTAGTTTTGACCGTGACACAGGATACAACTGATGTTGCAAGTGTCAAGGAGGTTGGTACTCACGTCCAGGTGAAGTGGGAGGTGTGCAGAGTCCATGGTTTGTCCTTGAGCTCCAGTGTTACAGACCCTCTCCTCTCATTCGCTCCTGAGGATGGAGTGGACGGCGTCTGCCTCTCCTGGGAAAGTGAATGTACCTCGTCAGCCTCTCCAGCTTGTCCTCAAGCACTCATCCTCTTCTGAGTGTCAGAGAAGTGCGCTCTTAAAAAACATCCACCGGCTTCCCTGTGGCTTACCGGACCGGATTATGCCAGGACCAGGACGCAAAATAACAGCTAAGATAGAGACCAGGATAATGAACTATATGAGAGAATTGGATTGGAAATTTGTGCTGGCTAAATTTCCCTTCTGTCCCTCTGGCTTTGTAGCTGACTTTCTCCCTTCCTCTCTCAATCTGTCTGTACTTCTCTTTTGTGCTCTCCTCCCCTTTTTCCTCCCTCGCTCTCGCTCGCTCTCTCTCTCTTACCAGCTGGTAAACTCAGTTAAACTCTAATTGACTTTCCTGTCCATTCGGATCCTCCCTGATAGTGATGTCACCGATGCCCCCTCCCTCCACCCACCTTCTCCAAACATACACACAAACAAAGATAAGGTCAGGACTGCTTTAAATACAATGTGCAGGTCAGATTGCCATTTGCAACTTTACATTTGGGTCTAAATGTTTCTTTTGCAGGAAACAGGAAAAAACGTGAATGATAAAGTTGAGCACACAATGGGCGGCACGGCCGTCTGATCTGACATTATCTGAGCGAGTGTTTACTCTGGAGGGAGTCATGAAGGTGAAAGAGAACTAATGATGATACAAGATTAATTCACTGTCATTGGTGCAAATGAACAGCCAGAGGGTGCCAGGAAAACACATCTATCACCAGCAAGAGAGAGAGAATGGGGCACGAATATAATGAGTGCCAAAAGAAAGAGAGACGCGAGAGGGAGCAAGGTGTGCTCGTCCTTCCGGTGGAGTGGACTGCATTGGTATGCATCTGGCAGGGCAATGAGAAAATGTCTGTAACCTCACAAGCATCGTCTGACAGATTGTTCTTTATTATTTGTCACATACACAATTGCATCTGTTGAATCAAAAAAAAATAATAATAAAATAATAAAAATAAAATAAAAGTTGCAATAAAACAATGAAACACCAAATAGTAAAATAAAATGAGTAAGATGTGCAGTGAGATAAAATGTGCCTTCTGTGGATAATAATATTAATAAAAAAACACGGATGTGCAAGAGAATGTGCAAATAGGTTGTACACACACACAGTGTGGATGATGAGAATAATGGGTGTGTTTACAGTTTATTAAATTGACTGTGGATGTAATGATGTTATGAGTACTCAAATACAGAGAAACCGGTTCGTCCATGCAAGGACACTACTTTCCACAATTGTCTATGGCACAGGACTGTATGATGCAGATTTTACATTGGACATAAAGTGCTAACTCATAAAAAATAAAATTAAAATAAATCAAACATTGAAATTCATTAACATGAATATAGAACAAGAAAATTACAGATTTGGATTAGAGATGTGACTTTTAAACATTTATGAATTTTTCCCTTCAGTTTTCCATTTTAGAATTTGAAGTTTGAAAACTTAAATCTTAATATTTATAGGTAATTTCCCCTCAAATGTATTTTTATTAAATTTAATGTTAATTTCTTTTATGTCTAAAATTATAATAAACACAACAAACTAAAATGTTTATGTACATTTTTAATAGCACTATATATAAATTGCACAGGCACAACAATATGCAGTCAAAAGTGGAAATAATTTAATGCTCTCTGCTTCCAGTAATTCACTGCACAAAACCAAATGATATTCACTGCAAGTGAAACCACATTTATTATAGTTAGTTTATATTGTCTTTATGTTGTGTGGTTTCTGTCTAACCTGTCCTATCCTAATCCGACTAGTTCCAACTACCTGACAGATGGATTTGATTTGATGCACAGTCTAGATATGGGAAGAGTTGTTCCTAAATTCAACCCATTTGTTCCTCAATTGCATCCCATTTTGGGTCAATGAGTCTGTTGCTGAAAAGAACGGTTGGCTGAATGAGGAAGTTTGTCTAGAAATAAAAAGGAAGGAAAAAGAGCAAGACTACTGCTGGATGATAAAAACGAGGATCTTCCTGTAGACTTGCTCTCAGTTGATGTTCACAATCAGTTTGGAGCGGTTCAGAGAGATAGAAATGTCATCGCCCTCACATTTCCCCCTCAGAGTCTTCTGCATTCCGACACGGGTGGGGCATCCTGAATTAATTCATTTATTTATTGGCTGTGATGTCCTTGTGCGGATCTGTGAGAATTTATTCACAAACTATTCCTCTCTGTTGTGGTGTGCTGTTTCTGGCTTGTGGCTGGCTGGAAAATTACATATTGCCGAATGCAACCCTCAAATGTCACTGGAAGTATTTCTTCTTAATCCCTCGAGATGCTCTGTTGTTTGATTGTCATCATCTGCTCACTCAACAAACTTTATACATTTTGTTACATGTATTTTCAGTCCTAGCATATACTGGCACGAGTTTCCCATTCCATGAACTACTCATCATAGCCATATAGAGGGAAACCAGATGAGATTTACTGTTAAACTAATCGAAAACGTGACACCCACCCCAATGATGGCCATGATATCATTTCATATTTCCTTCTCTTCTCCTCTTACCTTCCTCTTTTTCTTGTTTTGCTGTTCGGCTCTGTCCGTACTCACCCTCCAGAGGCAGGAGGAGTTCCCGTCCACTTTAACCTCTGATGTCTGAGGAAAGGAAATGTGGGCCCACTGGTAATGACATATGAGGCGTTATAGCTTTACATTCATGTAAACTGGCATCATTTTAAATTCAACTTGATTTTTTCAGGGACGAAACATGATATTCAAAGTTCATTTATTTGTCACAAACATATTACATGTGATGTAGTGCCGTGAAATGCTTCTGCATGGTGCCTTGTTCCACAGTAATACTGTATATTGTACAGTAGTATACCGTTTTTTTTATAAAAAAATGGATACTGTACATTGTAAAACAAATATGGACAAACCGATGCCATATTTGATATTGATGCTGCTCTGTTTTTTGTTAGGGGTTGCACTTTATTTTGATGGTCCCCTTTAGAAGTTCTGTTGACTGTAAATAGCTTTGTAGCTTGTCAACTAGGTCTCCTTAGAGCAGTAGACTGCTAGGTTAGGGTTAGTAGAATAAGTTGGCATGATTAAAAAGTTACATTTGCAGGCTGGTCCACCTCAGCAGTCAACACCACTCATCAATGTCAAAATGTTTAAAATGGCCAATTAAATCAAAGTAGGCGGGGTTTATTTAGCCTGGTAATCCCAAACTCTGCTACTTTGCTTTGCTTCGTAGACAGAGTCTGGATGGGCATAATTGACAAGCGTTTACTATCTCGTGGGGGGTTGTCTGATTAAAATCATTGGTGTACCCGTAAGCCAATCACATAACGTTTGGTTATGACGTATGTTATGCTCCGGCTCAGCCGCCTCGAACTGAGCTGATGTCGTAATAAATTAACTTGAAGTAACCAAACCCGTGTATGTAAACTCACCATTTGTATGCGACGTGTGCCTCGTCAACGACAATGGCGACGAGGTTGTCTTGGTATAGGGTTGATGGCAACATAGCTCGCCATTTTGGATTGAGAATCCAGGATTCGGGGCTACCAAAAATAAGGCTGAAATTCCCTTCCATGATTTCTGGATCATTGTGCACGCCAAGCTGTGCAGCACACGGACCGAGTTTTGCTGCCTCCTTAACCTGATCGTCCATGAGGGCAACCAAGGGGGACACAATCACATTTATCGCCTTGCCGGACTTTGGCCTCCCCAGTTTCTCGCTGATGATTGGTAACGGCTAATAAATTAAACTTTTCCCAAAACCTGTCGGGAGTAGGGCCACAACATCACCTCCATTCAAAATGTGAACCAAACACTCGTCTTGTTCGGGCTTCAGAATATTCTCCACAACAGAGCGAATAGCATCCCGTGTCTCCATGTCCACTGTCGTTTTAGATTTTACATTTATTTTTTACTGTACAGTCTTAAATTCTGCACTTAGCGTCTACGTCACGCTCTCAGCCCTCCCTCTGTTCGTTGGTTGGACGGCTGGTGCGGAGCCGGAGATAATCTGGGAGCTGGTTTGCTATATCAGACTGAGTACAGAAGCCAACTGAAATTGAGCGGAAGTACGAAGTCTGACTTAGTCAAGCTAGGGTTTATTGTTCACAGAAGCTGAACATGAATTCCAGCACAACGTTTAGTTTTAGTGTTAAGAGAGTGCGAGGTTAGAAGTAGTAAAACATTTTATATTTTACAAATATGTTGAGATAGAACATGTCCAATGACTGACAGTGATATCCAGTGATGCAAACTTTTCTATTCTATTCTATTCTTTTTTTAAATAAGCTTTATTATTTGTGATTCATGTAAAGAAAAGAAACATGAACAAAGCCCTTTTTGACACATTAGGCATACAATTAAAGTGTTAGTTCTCCCCAAACATGAAATGACTTTTCCAGAACTTTTAAGCTTGAAACTTTTAGGTGAACAGAAATTCAATGGAGGGGCAGAAACCTCTCAGCATTCATAAAAAATATATTTTGTGATCCGAAGATGAATGCAAGTCTTATGGGTTTGGAACAACATAAGAGTGAGTAAATGATGACAGAATTTGCATTTTGGTAACTTTTTTTTAATAGTGAATGCGTGCGTGTTATTTGCAAATAGCTCAAATGCATTACTTTACAATAAATTTAATTTATTTTACTTTTACTATTTTTTTTTTTTTTTTAATAATTCCAGTGAATTCATTTAAATCGTTCCATTCTTTATGTAAAAAGGAATGCATTACAACATCACACCTTAATGTTCAAGACATGGTTACGATGACATAAGACGTCAGAGTCATTCTGTATGTTTCACTTGCTTCGTTTTGAAGAGCTTAGTATAAATAACAAACTATTTCAAAACAGAAAAGAAAGCAATGAAATGAGCTGGCGCGTGCAGGGACTTTTAGTTTGATGGTATTTAATCTGAGTTTATTTAACACAGGTGACTAACCTGCTCCAATAATTCTCTCTCTGTGTTTTTCTTCCACACAAATGGACAAACACGGGTTGCTCTGCATGCGATAGAAATTCCAAAGTGCGTTCTGAGATAAGATTCCTTTCTCTTTAGGTCAGTGTTTGTTGAAAGACAGAGAGAGGGAGAGAGTGATGAGATTAGGATGGGGGGCGTCCCATGCCTCGTTCCTGTAGCCGCTCTTTGAATGAGACGGTGAGAGACCAGCAGCTTCCTGAGTGTTAATCGCTGTGCTGCCAGCATATGCTTGGCATGGTTTAGCCTAGGCGCTTACAAACCTCTGCATTCACATGAAAACTCACTCGGCTGGGGCCGTTAATCACAGATATATATTGACACACGTGATGGCTTTTCACTGAAAGATGTATGTACGCTGGTCTGTGTTAAACACACATTGCGCTTTTAAGCACATGCGCTTTACTCTACGTTTATTTGTGTGCGAGAAACAGAATAACGAAACGAAACGTTGCGCTTAAGCAAACAGGACTTTAGGTCTATAGAGAGTGAAATGTCAAAAAAAAAAAAATAGAAGACGTGTGTGTTAGCATGGAGATTTACATGAAATTAAACTCGGCATGAAATTTTATCTGTGCAACACTGTAATTGACAGTTATCACACGGAGTGGGAGGGAATGTCATTCTTCCATGGAACGGGAGATTAAGTGACAGACCCCTGGCAAAAAAACAACAACAACTAACACACTTGAGAAACACATTATTTGGGTAGCAGACACATTCACATTCACATTTTAATCTAGATTAATCACTTTTTAGTCATTTTTTAGATTAAAAAAATTAATCTATGCCTTCATTCTAGTTTTAAATTATGGGGACACATTTTAATGATTAATCTAGATTATCACCTTCTCCAAGATTAACTAGATTAATGTCTAGATTAAAAAAATTAATCTATGTCACTAGTTTTAAATTTTGTGTCCTCATAAATCACCTTCTCCTCATCAAACACATAAACATGCCCCCCCCCCCCCCCCCCCCCCCCACACACACACACACACACACACACACACACACACACACACACACACACACACACACACACACACACACACACATTGATATGATTGGTGTAAATGTTTAAGACAAGGTCATCACATGGGTAAACGTGCACCAAGGTGTGTGTCTCTATGTGAACATGTCAGGCTTTTTGTCCCATTTTGTTATCAATGCAGTGATTTTGTCAATGATCTAATGCACTGGAGCTTGGTGAAGGTGGATGAGAGTCTGTGTTGCGTCCCCTGAACCTTGGTCCTTAGCCCCTTGGACCTTGGCCCTTAGGGGCCCTGACACCTCCTATTAGAGACACAATCAAGCATCAGTTCACCCAAGGGAGGGTGTCAACAGAACAAAGATTTCAATTTCAGTTCATGATAAACTAATGTTGAGTAAATAGAGTTTATGCACATTCACTTTGACTTGATGGTGGTAGTAACTGCAACTTTATATATTATTTCCTCTAATTGTGACTTTGTTTCTAATTGCTTCCATACTTACGAACAAAAACAAGTACTGGGTTAAAAATGCAAGGACTGCTGTTGATCTGTACAGTTATAATTTAATGAAGCCCATATTTGATACCATGTCAACTTACAAAGTCCAAATTAAGAACAAATGCAATTAAAACAGCTTTGGCAAGCAAATAAAACTTAAATAATAATAAAATATCAAATCAATCAATCAATCAATAAACTAACCATTCAATAAGTAACATGACCACTAACTTCAGTATTCTGCACGGATTTAATTACTACAAACAAATCTGAAAAAATAAGCAATTAAATCAAATTACAGATTACAGATCAGATGTTTTTTAGGATGCCTACAGTTCCAGAAATACATATTGGTTGCAATTTTGGCAATATTTCCAAAACAAAAAATACAAAATCATGACAGCTCTTCATGTCTATTTTGTTTTTATTTATCGAGTCGTCTGCAATTACTAATTTATATAAATATATTAAATATATATTGTAAATACATTTTTTTTATTAAAAAGTAGAGTGTTCTGGCCGGTAATCTGTTATTTTTATTACTCATTTTTTTATTGTTTTTAAGTATTAAAGTGAATTTTGGATGTCCATAAAAATGTATCACTTGCTTATACTTATGTCATTTTTATTCGTCTGTAAATGATGTTGGCTATGCCTCACTATTCCTGTATTCCTCTCATGATGTGGCAGAGCTAGAAAACAAACTCTAATCACAGAGTCTTATCTCAACAGCCTCAGCTAATGTGATCAGCATTCTCACCACTCAGTAATGTTTACTGCAGATCATTTCATCATGCAGCATTGCTAAGAAAGACATTGCAAACATTGCTGTTTGACTGCTTATCATCCTGATGAGAACTCCCACTGAGTGTCTTTTCTTGAAAGTACCTGCTGTTAAAGCGATACGAGCTGTCATTCAAACACTCAACGTGACGATGTAATCTGAACCTGCTGATACGCAGACGTTTAGTCTAATCTTGTTGATTGTACGACCTCGAGTTGTTCAGTGTTTGAGGAGTCTTTGAGCTATTTGCAGGAGTCTCAGTTCTCAGCTTGCGCTCCTAAACGATAGCAAGCGACACTCTTGTCCTGCAATTAGCTCTAATCTAGCCCTCTGTTTATCATCGGTGGAGGCAGGAGGAGTGTAAAGCATCGGCCTGCCCCAGGCGTGAGGGGGGTCAGAACATGAGACAGGGGGGCTTTCAGAAGAAGAGGAAGATTAGAACTAACAGGAAGTGCGCTCTCCTCTGCTCATGTAAACGTGTCTGGGTGACTGGATGTCTGAAATAAATAAATCGGCCTTGAGGGAGACGTCTATAGCAGCGGTGGAATTTTTCTTCCGAAACAGAGAATGCAGCGTGACACACGCATACACACACAAACCCCGGAGAATCCAAACAGGAACACCTTCGATTCCCTCCTCCACCACATCCATGATCCGTCTCCATGCCGACCATCCATACTGTGTGTAAACTGTTTACAGTACAACATGAGTGAAGGAGCAAAGAACTGCTTTGGGATGAACAACAGAGAGTAATGAATACAATCATCCCCAATACACCTGGCAAAGCCAGCATAATGTTGTACCAACCTGAGGTAGATTTATGTTAAATCTCTTTCCTGAGACCAAAATTTAGATATTTCAAGATCAAACCATCTATCTACTTACTCTGTCTGTCTGTCTGTCTGTCTGTCTGTCTGTCTGTCTGTCTGTCTGTCTGTCTGTCTGTCTGTCTGTCTGTCTGTCTGTCTGTCTATCTGTCTGTCTGTCTGTCTGTCTGTCCGTCTGTCCGTCCTGTCTGTCTGTCCTGTCCGTCCGTCCGTCCGTCCGTCCGTCTGTCCGTCTGTCTGCCTGTCTATCTATCTATATATTTATCTGTGTGTGTGTGTGTGTCTGTCTGTCTGTCTGTCTGTCTGTCTGTCTGTCTGTCCGATGTTATTAATAATAATAATCAGACTACACAATTCGTCTGCCAAGTATCAGTCACAGTAAATAGCATATTCACATTTGTAGATGTTTTATACTGGAAAATAGTAAACTAACCTGGTGCATTAGTGTACTGTATGTGCAGATACGATAGTGTGTGTTCAAGAGTGTGTTGCAGAGAAGAATTTTGCGTTGCACTAATTATAATGTAAATAACACAAGCGTGTGCAACAGTATCTCACATTATCCCTTGCAGTTAGTGAGCAGTAAGCTATGCGGTATGTTATGGATAACTCTATAGAGACTTTAGACTCTTGCTGAAAAGACCAAATCATCAGTCTTTCTTTGGTCCTCATGGGTGGCCTCTGGATTTAATGCACATGTTCAGAATCTGCCATTCGATATCAGAGAGATATACATCTCTCTCTAAACACATGGAAACTCAGCACATTTTGGGCTTCAGACAGACTTTCCAAAAGAAGGCTGTGTGACCCGTCGTAAAAAAAATAAAAATACTAAAAATCATCAATCGATTTAACTTTTTTGGAAACTGCGTCCACGCAGGCGTGCCAGAGAGCTGAATATAAAACACCGCCCCAGTCTCAGATCTCTGATCAGAAATCCCATTGAAAGGACGATGGCCTAATCCAATATAACTGGAATCAGGTGGCGCATGAAAACGTCCTTCAAAACATCTCAAGTCAGGAAGATAATGTTTCACTCACACATGGGAGGGGGTTAAAACACGAACAAGCGAGATAAAAATGACAAAAGGCAGATCGAGAGAAATGACAGAGAGAAAAACAGCAGGTCGTAATTCAGAGCGGGTAAGACAGCGCAGGACGGACGGTCACACATTGCTGGACGTGTTATTTATGTCTGGTGCGGAGGCAAGGCCAGATGTGGACGGCTTCCAGAGGAAAGAGGCTGCAGGTGCTCAGATGCACATTCACACATCTGTGCTGCGCTCCTGTCACCGCCTCCCTCCGTTCCTCCGCAGGTCACTCACAGGGCCTCCGAAGGTCGAGTTCAGACCCGTACCATGCGGTACACAGAGACCACAGGCCAAAAACAGGTGCTTGCGTGTGTGGATGATATAGTTTTAGTCGTTCTTTAAAGCATGAATCCAGAATAGAAGTCGTTTTCTTTCAGCAGAGTTGCATCACATATGGCCGAGGTAAACAACAGGACAAACTCATTATGTGTCAAACAAAGACTAAGGCTGTTGCACAACTTTATTATTTGTCTTCCATTCATCTTGGAAGGGCTCTTGCATCATTTAAAATTACTTGTATTATCTCACTTGTATATTAAAGCTTCCACTAAGAAAAATAGTACATTGCAACATAAAAAGTCCAGCAACAAGACAAACACTGTCCTTGATTAATTGATTGAGCAGTATTACAGTTTTTATCTTTTTCTTTGGCACATATTTTTTCAAGCGCAATTGCCGCAACTTTTATTTTATAATTAAAATATTTTTAAATGAGAAATCATAACTCTATTGCATGTTTTCAAAATGTAGTAACCCATTTAAATGTGTTTATATTATTATAGAAATGTAAATGTATATATATATATATATAATGTAATGTAAACGTTAAAGGTGGGGTAAGCGATTTCTGGAAGCCAATGTTGATATTTGAAATCACCAAAACAAACACGCCCCTACACCAAAAGTGTCTCGCCCCTATTTTGATAGCTCCGCCCCACACATACATAGCCTACGCAACCCAGGTAACGATTAGTTCTGTGAAAAAAAGCAAAACCATTGTTACACCATGTCTACAACGGACACAACAAAATACTATAGAAGTCATTATAATCAGTGATGCTGCTATAATGCAGTGATGGTGTGTGGCGTGACACGACTTAAAACTGCTGCCGCGTTCGGTTTATAACGTGCTGAAACAAATTTCTAATTATTTTCAACGGTCACGTTATCGCGTCCAGTGTAGGCAGACTTTAGCTGTTGCAGCACGTCCGGTGAAGACACGGTGTTACTCACCTATCCAGAAGATGTTTTCCTCTTTTGTTTTTTATCCGCATCTCTATCTTTCTGTCGCTCGACTCGGATGTTCACTGAATGCTCTCTCCTCCACATCATGAGTAGACACGCCCCTTACTGCTGATTGGCTACAAGTTTGTTTTGGTACTCGGCCCCGACTCAGTTTTCTAAAGCGTTTTTGAAAAATGACATGCTCACCTTTAATGGAAAGTCACTTTGTCTGTTGACACTGACTTCCGTTTTGTCTAGCTGAATGATATTGTGTATCACAAGAAGTTTTTAAGTACAGATTTCCATCACAGGTAAAAGTTTACTGGGGAAAATCAGAGCAATATTTCATAGAAAAACAATATGCACGTTTATATGTATGCAGTACATTTGTTTTTGTAGTAGCAGAAAACATTCCATGTCATAGATAATTATGGAATATACATTTAAAGTATGTCTGATATATTTTTTTAGATAAATGATAAATGATAGATCAATCTGCTCATTCTTTTGCACACAAGAAAGTAACTGTTCAGAAATCTGAACTTACTGTTTCGAGAAGAAAAACAATTATTTGAGTATTGAGCCAAAATAAGTGAGACAAAATTTATATATTATTTTTAGTGTGCAATGGAGGGTTTTTTATGGATTAGCTTTCTAAAAAATGTTGTTTCTATCTTACATATCTTTGTATCTCTTATAGTTTCCTTGTGCTAGAATACCTAAAACTAAAAATGAAATAAAAACTATGTCAAATAAATAATAATAATACATAAATAATAAAAATAACAAAAAACTAAATTACTTACATTTAAATGAAAACAAAATATATAAAAATAAAAGCATATAAATTATGAAAATTAAAATAATGTGTGTAGCCTAACTATAATGGACTGGAGATTCCTTACCATATATATATGGTGATGCTCTTTTTGTATATAATATATAACTATAATGGACTGGTAGGTTAGAGAGAGACTGCTTACCATGAAGAAAGCTCATATAATAACATACTGTTCATTGAAGTATGCGATGGCTCAGTACAGCAACTGACCAATCAGAATCAGGTATTCCAGAGAACACAGAGTTCAAATGCGAGTCTGCTTCTACTGTTAGCTAATTTAGGTGCTAAGATAAACACAGACAGCATGTGCAAATACATGTGCAAAGCACTCCTCCAACGAATTCTAGGGTTCAGAGCGTCCTTGTTTGACTGGAAGGAGACCGAGTGTAGTTACGTGTGTATGCGTATCTGTATATGTCTTCTGTTCCTTATCTAGAGCCGGTGTTTATTCAGATCCAGACTCTCTGATAGGATCAGTAAATATGCTGGCTGAGAGCGACGTGTCCTGGGACCCAGCCAGTCCATCCCTCCATCTATTCCCTTTCCTCTCATCCCTTTATTTTGTCTTCTTCCATCTCATCATCCATCCCACCCGGATTGCCTCTAGCCCCTAATCATGAATCCTGCCGCTCTTCCTCTTCTCTAGTTGACAGTACAGAACAGACAATGTCAGGTCGGCCCTACTTAATTTGGGCAAGAGACGGAAGCGGCGGCGGCGTCCCGCGGTGACTCACTCCCGCTTTGGCTGATGAAGGTCGGTGACCCCAATTTGTGAGGGGAGGAGAGATGGGCGGTCACGTTGACGTCAGCGGCTCGACCAACGGCTGGATGTCCTTGTCCTGACTGACGTAAATCAAGCGCTGGAGAAAAAGATGTCAGGGCAAGAGGAAAGGAGAGAGAAGGAACAGTGTGCTGGGAATGAATGTGCATGTTTGAGACAAATGATTTCAAACGAAGAGATATGAGAGCCAGACCTCCGCTGTAGACTATCGAATCAAAAGACCAGTTTAAAAAAAAGCTTGTATGCTTTCAAACATCTCTTACAAGCTTTTTTAACCCTTGTGCTTGTCAAAAATGGCCATCCTTTTAAAATATTCATGTAAATCTCTAATTTTGCTATATTATCACCAAATACTGGACTCAAACTGGTCTCCTTTCAATCAGCACAGGTTTTGTATTTCTTTTTGAAACTGATTGTTTATGGACCGCATTAATCTGAGCTTATGAACCTCTATTTTTAGGTGAAAAAAGCTATATTTGTGGACAATTTTGGCAATGCTCACTCAAAAAGGTGGTGCGTGACATGTGCATAATGAAAGAAAACAACTTGACAAAAATATTGAATCTTACATGTCGTGATAATATAGCATAATGAGAGATTTACAAGCAATTGTTGTTTTTTAACCAGGAACACCACAAGTGTAAGGTGAGAAAAAAGTCCCCAAAAAGTACAAAAATGACCAAAAGTTGTTATACTTCGAGTGAGAAAAGTAAGTAGGTTTTGGTTGTATGCGATAACATTAACTAGAATTTTCAGCAAAAGAAAGCCCTCTCTGGGTCATCGTAGAGTTGGTGGTACGTTTCCTTTAATTACGTATTTTGTGTGTGTGTGTGTGTGTGTGTGTGTGTGTGTGTGTGTGTGTGTGTGTGTGTGTGTGTGTGTTCCGGAAGTTGACCTGCGGCGAGTCCCAGGTTGAAGGGACAGCGCGGTGTGACAAATAAAGACAAATCAAGCTAGTCAGTGCTCTTCTGTTGTGTCAGTTCCATCAAAGTTTACATGGTGTCAGAAGTAGGATAAAATGGCCCAGGGACTTCGCCGTATAAACCCGTTGGTTTTTGATGAGAACATCGTTGTCAACTTCCAAGTAATTACAAGTAGGTAATTAAAGGAAACGTATCACCTAACTCTACAGTCATAATAACACAACATAATGGCTCAATTAGATTGTGTGTGTGTGTGTGTGTGTATGTGTGTGTGAATTGTATCCAGAGTAATATTCCTGTATCGTCACAGTTTTTCTATTTAACTGTTGAGTAACATAGTAAAACCACACTAGCACACATTCATATAGAGAGTTACAGTCATCCAGACAAGGCTGTTTCTAAGTCTTTACAGCAGAGGTCATCAAACTTGATCCTGGACGGCCGGTGCCCTGCAGAGTTTAGCTCCAACTTGCCTCAACACACCTGCCTGCAAGTTTCAAGTATACCCAGTAAGACCTTGATTAGCTGCTTCATATGTGTTTGATTAGGGTTGGAGCGAAACTCTGCAGGGACACCGGCCCTCCAGGACCAAACTTGGTGACCCCTGCTTTACATCAATGAGTTTGAGCTGGAAGAAACCAAATGACACTATAAATCAAATGTTTTTTTTTTTTAAGTGTGTGTGCAAATAGGTGGATTAGGAAATTAGAGATTTAAAGAGTCTTTAAAATAGTCAAAAAAAGACAATAATTTTTTTCAAAATCATTTTCACTCACTCTCATATAATTTTGAACATACTTTTGTAGTGCAAAAAAATACATATATATATAAAACATTCCATATATATTGAAAATTCCATAATATATATATATATATATATATATATATATATATATATATATATATATATATATATATATACACATATATATTGAAAAACGTTAGCAAACCAAAAAGTTTTGGTATTGATATCAATTGCATGGACCACAAATACAGAAAATATAGCAATAAAGAAAATTATATTTTTTTTACGAAAAATACCACTGTAAATATATATATATATAAATAAATAATAATAATAATTAGTTTGAATGTATGTTCTCTTATAAACAGTGGAAAAACTTTGCATCATTCAGTGTATTTAATGTAAAGTTACTGTTACAGTAAACGTGCCGTTTTCTCTGTGTGTCAGCTCATAATTAATGTTTTTCATTTAAATAATAGTATTCCTTGTTTTTGACATAAATGACATACATTATGGTCATATATTACATCTCATGTTAAATAAATTTGTATTGTATTATTTCAGTGTCGTGTGTGTTATCATTGTTGTGTGTTGTATTGATGTAATACTGTATATATCAGTGTTTAGATGAAAGGCAGCGTGTGATCAACTTAGATTGTTGTTGTTTTAAACTGTAAAACGTACATGTTGTTCTGTAAAGTCGTTTACATTTTTTCTTCTTTTTAAGACAATATAAGACATTTCTCCGAATATCTTCTTTTATGTTACCCAGAAGAAAGAAATGTGTCTTTAATTTGACTTAAAACACAAACCCATCCACAGAAATACTCGCTGGGGTAGAATAAGTGATAAAGAGCCTCTCCTAATTCCATCTGCCTGCCACTCCACCGATCAACAGAGAGAGAGGGGGGGGGGGAGGGGGGGGGGGGAGAGAGAGGGAGAGAGAGAGTCTTTTCACACATTTTATTAATACATTTAAACACAAGTGCTGCATTATATCCCACACATATAACATTGCAATGTGTTCAGGAGGCATTCAAAAACACACACAAAAATAACAATAAAACACCAATAATAATAAACAGTCCTTATCAAAATGACAACCATGTATCACCAATTAAACATCATTTCCCCGTCCTCACAAAGTGACAGTGAAGCTCTATTTGCACACCACTTGAACTCAAACTCAAGCAAGTTATTTGTCATTTGAAAGAATCTATGTTCAACTCTTATTCTGGATTCCACCAAAGCAGTAAAAAGCTTAAGAAGATTTATATTCCGTCCTTCAGCAGCCAGTCTACATGACTTCCAAATGGCTAATTTGGCTTGTCCGATTATGAAATTTGCAACAGTACACTGTTGTTTGTGATCCTGAAAATCAATCTCTTGTAATCTATTACATTTCAACAGCTTTCCTTCCCGACCCTCTTCAACACAAACCTTGGGAGACACAAATAACTTAGGAAAAAACACTCTAGAAGGGCCTCCGGACAGAAAACAATTTACAAACAGGAGAAGTGTGGGGGGAAGAGCTGCTTTCAAGCCACCTATGAGCTGCTCCACCATCCTGACTCGTCTAAAACCAGCCTGATTGCAAATGTCCAACACTGATCTCCATGTTTTAGACGATGTGTTAACCAAGTCTGAAACTTTGGTCAATCTTTTCTCCCATAAAAGTTGTAACAATTGTATTAGATGTACAAATAGTATCTCCTAGAAGAGAGTTGTAAAACAGTGGTTCTTCAAGGCCAAAATTATTGTTTTCATGTCTAATCAGTTTAAAACTTTTCAAAAGTTTAGCACGGAAGCATAACATTTTACATTGGTTGAAAAAATCCCATCATAAGAAGACATTAAAAACAGATGCCTATCAAAACAGAAAATACCAAAAGTTCTGAGCAAAGCCAGACCAAACGACACCCATGGCCTAAAATCCACAGGGTAGAGTAGGTTTTGGACAGTCTTTAACCTCATAGCTTTAACCTTGGCTGCCAAATCAATCAACCCTTGGCCCCCTTCATTCACTGGGAAATAAAGGTCAGCAGGGGGAAGCCAATGGTAGCCATCCCAGAAAAAATCAACAAAAGTCTTCTGCAGACGCTGCAACAAATCTATTGGTGGGTCAAGCACATTTAAGCGATGCCACATCATGGAGGCTACCAATTTGTTAATAATAAGCATTCTTCCCCTATATGACAATTGAGACAGATCCCTTTCCATCTTTGTAAACGCCCCCTTTCCATCTTTGTAAACGAAAACTCCCAGCACTTTAAAGCCTTCCAACTCCAAGAACAATTTGCGGAAGTCAGGGCCCTCATTCTCCCAAATAAAAGGGACCATTCAATTGATTCAAGAGGAGTTCTAAACCTCTGCTACTCCCAATATATTGAGCAGATCTAATGTCAGTCCCAAGAAAAACTGAGGTAGATCCCTGTTGATAGCCACCCAGCTTGTTTCTTTAAACAATGGTATATAGGATTCCTGAGAGACCACACCCCTCCATGTCTCTGACTCTGAAAGGTATTGTGAGGGTTCAAGAACAATTCTACAAGAGCATATAGGCAATAAAGTGGACCGAAACCAAAACTGGTAAACAGGGCCCTCAGGCTTTTCTCCAAAGAGACCCATTAAAAGCAAATAAATCAAGGAACCAAAAAAACATTATCAAAAATGTCCTTCCACAGTATGACTTTTGAATCACTGAGGAAATGTAAGTTTAATTCTGTTAGTTAAAATTGTATCTTATAATTCGAGTAAAGAGAGGAGGAGGCTTCAAGATTTGATAGCTCTGCGTAACCTCTAGAGTCCCTTTTTTTAAACTTTCCTAAAAACAGAAAACAAATCCCTTCCTGACAGGCCCCATATCCATAACATCCTGAGCTTTGCAGATCTAATGATAACAGTAACATTTCTCCCTTCTGAAAACTGAGGTAAATCTGAAGGAGAAGCGCCATCTCCTCATAGGCACCAAGTCTAGCAGTAAGAAATATCAGATCTGATCCTCCTCCCCTGTGGAACTTTCAAACAGCCTAAAATCTTCTTATCCACAGTCTTCTTCTCCAGGTCAAAGAAAAAAGATGTAGGAGCATCCATACTATTACAAGTTAAAAATCTTGCACGAATAAGTATCTCCTGGGCTCTTTCCTCCAATAGATTCCGCAAAAGAAATTTGTTGCGTTCCAAAGACCAGTATCAACAACTCTTAAGGTTAAGTTGAAGTTTCTTAGTGTGACCAATATAGGTTCAATGGTATATAGGATTCCTGAGAGACCACACCCCTGCCTTATGCCTCTGCTTACTCTAGCCCCAGAAAGGTCTTGTGAGGGTATTCTCTCCCATTAAGATCATTAAACAATCAGAGACCGAGCATTCATGGTTCCTGTCCAAAGTATGGCTTAAGGTACAGTTAAAATCCCCAGCCAGTACAATGGTCCTATCATGAGAAATGTGACTTAAAGCAGTTTTAAGTTTTTCAAAGAAAATAACACGTTCTGACCCAAAATTGGGTGCATACACATTGACAAAAGAAAAATCAATGCCATGAATAGTTACATCAACTCTCAGCAATCGACCAGAAACTAGTTCAAAAATACTAACAGGTTGCTCTTTGTTATTAATATATTAATTAGAGCCCTTTTCGTGCCAGCAGTATAGCAACCAAAGGTGCCATGTAAATAAGTATAAAATAAACACTCAATAACACCAATCTGCAAGAGTATTTTACAGGTAACCAAGCCATACTCATTTTTTACCTTGAACATTTAAGGCACTTTTAACATTACTAAGAAGCTTTTTAAGACGGTAGCGTTTGGGTTTGTCAAGCTCATCAAAGGAAGCTTTTCTCATAGCCATTGTACCAGACAGCAAAAACATTTTTAAATCAGGAAAATGAGACTCAATTTTGGGTTTGCGAAGCCCCTTTGTAACATCAAGAAAGTTATTAATCTGTTGAACAGAATAAAGTTTAGTCATACCTCCAGAGACTGGCTCTGAATCCATCGCGTCGTTTTCCATTATCTCTGTGTCTTCTTCACATTCCTTGTCGGAATCATCCATTTGTAGCTTTAAATCCACAAGTTCTTGAGATGAAATATCATCTTGACTTTGATTAAACGAGTCGTCAGTAGTTGTGTTGCTCTCAGTTTTGTCAGGCTGCTTTTGTTTTTCAAAACAAAGTGAATCGGTAACAGGCACAGCCTGCAAGCACACCTGTTCCGGGCTCGTCTCTGCCTGCGGTACAGCGGGAATATGACTCGGCCCGGCCACCTCCTCAGCAGCCTCCACCAGGCCGTCTTTAGAGGCAACCAGCGCCGGTATCTCGGGCAAGTCACCGGGCGCCGAAAACGCCTCGCCCGTCTGGGGCTCTGATACCCCAGCGGCCGAAGTAACATCTGCGCCGGCTGCCTTCTCGCTGTTCTCCGCATCTGCAGCCGGAGCCGCAGGAAGGCCTGCTGGCCTGTCTCGATTCGGGCAAGTTTGTCTGATGTGTCCAAAATCACCGCAAACAAAGCATCTCATCGAGTCTGAACTGATAAAGATAGTGTAATCTTTGCCATCAATGCTTAGTTTCGCTGACAGATTTAACGGATCACTCTGAGAATTAAAAATCATAAAAGCCTGACGCCGAAAAGACATTACATGTTTAATATCAGGATTTTTGCATTCGAGTGGAATCATTTTACAGTATTTTTGAATTGCTAAAACACTAAAAACCATTTGCAAAACCAAAGTTGCAAGTGTACAAACCAATGTATTGATTGAATCACACAGTTTGCAGAACTTTAAACACTTCTCATGTGGTTAGACACAACTAGCAAATCGAAATCACTCTTTGTGCAAAACTGTAAACACATTGTCATTCATAAAGCACATGTAGCATTGTGGTGCACTTCAACTGAGAATGGCACAACACAGCCCCCAAAAGTGAAACACAAGCAACACACTGTTGTCATCGGTAACACACAAGCACTCAAAATTGAACACATCTGTTTCAAATCAGTAATGTGTTGCACCTAATCAGTAATCAGGATATAAAGCCATGTCAAATCCAAATGGCATGTGTGATTTTCACAATGGACGGCAGGAGAGGAGGAAGAGACAGAGGAGGAAGAAGAGACAGAGGAGGAAGAAGAGACAGAGGAGGAGGAGGAGAGACAGAGGAGGAGGAGAGACGGAGGAGGAGGAAGAGACGGAGGAGGAAGAAGAGACGGAGGAAGAGACAGAGGAGGAAGAAGAGACGGAGGAGGAGACAGAGAAGGAGGAAGAGACAGAGGAGGAAGAAGAGACGGTGGAGGAGACAGAGGAGGAGACAGAGGAGACAGAGGAAGAGGAAGAGACAGTGGAGGAGACGGAGGAGGAGGAAGAGACGGAGGAGGAGGAAGAGATGGAGGAAGAGACAGAGGAGGAGGAAGAACAAGAGCCATCATTTCCAATGAAATTAGAGCAACAATCATACACCATGTTCTGGTTCATGGAATGAGTATGAGGGAAGCAGGACTACGTGTTCAACCAAATATAAGCAGGTTCTCTGTGGCCTCCATTGTCAGGACATTCAGAGAAGAGAACAGGTAAATGTACTATCATTTGTGGTCCCTCAAACTTACAGTACAGTCGTGGAACGTCTCCGTAAATTACTGTAACATATCTCAAAAAATTGGCCCTTTTCTTGCAGTGATATACTTGTATAATAGTATTTTATGTATTGTACATATTTGGTGACATTTCAATGCATTAGGCCTGTCTGTACAATTCTAACAAGAGGTTTTATTTGCTAGAATTGAAAGACTGCCACATGCCGGTGGAAGGAGAGGTATGTTCTCACAACAGCAGGAGACCATTATTGTCAATATGGTCCTTCAAAATAATCTCATTCGTCTGCGTGAAATACAACAGCGAGTTGAGGAAGACAACGTGAATTTTGAAGGAATCAACCGTGTGAGTCTCTCCACAATTGACCGTGTCCTGAAACGCAACCTGATAAGTCTCAAACAAGCCTACAGAGTACCATTTGAGAGAAAGTCTGAAAGGGTAAAAGAGCTACGATATCAATATGTACAAGTAAGTAATCATGTCCAGAGATTATACAGCACTATTGAGTTACTGTACATCTTTACTGTGTTTAATGTAATGCAGCACATGTATACAGAGGCATGAAGCCTGGAATGCTATGTCATTTACGTTACTTCAAAAATACATTTTTGTTCATTTTTTTATAGAGAATGTTTCAACTGGATTCCATGGAGAGGCCTCATGAGTGCATCTTCTTGGATGAAGCTGGCTTCAATCTCACCAAGAGGAGAAGGAGAGGCCGCAACATTATTGGTCAGCGTGCCATTGTAGAGTTGCCAGGGCAGCGTGGTGGCAACGTGACCATATGTGCTGCCATCAGCAGCTACGGGGTTATTCACCGCCATGTGACTTTTGGGCCTTACAACACTGCCCATCTTATAATGTTTCTGTATGCTCTACAGGAAGCTCTACTGAGACGTGAACAGAGAGGTGATGAGCAGGCAGAGCATCCCATGTATGTGGTAATCTGGGACAATGTGAACTTTCACCGTGGTCCTAGAATTTGTGAGTGGTTTGAAAATAACCCACGTTTTATAAATGTGTGCCTCCCACCATACTCGCCCTTCCTTAATCCCATTGAATAATTGTTTTCTGCATGGAGGTGGAAGGTCTATGACAGAAATCCTTATGCACAGGAAAATCTCATTCAGTCAATGGATGCAGCATGTGACAACATTGGAGTGGAAGCGATTCAAGGTTGGATTCGACATGCTAAAGGATTCTTTCTCCATTGTTTAGCAAGGGACAGGATTCCCTGTGACATTGATGAGGTTCTGTGGCCTGACCATGCCCAGAGGCATGATGCTGAGGCAGAATGATTCCAAGACATTGCTAGCTATCGATCTGCTGCATATTTTGTTTGTGACTACATTTATATGTGTGCAGGATTGTGCAAGTACTTCATAGTAAATATAATTTCTGCTCTGCCCTGAGTGCAGTGTTTTGCATTTATCTCTGTAGTGTGTAATGACTGCTGTGTAGTGTTTATGCATTAGCTGGATGTGTGTGTTATCTGAAAACCGAGTTTGGTTTTGGGTAAAGATAACATAGTTCTGAAGCAATTGTTTGATATAGCAAGACAAGTCAAAGTTTTGACAGTGTAGCTTAAGTTTGGTGATTTGTGTGTAAGGTTTTGAGAAAGCGAGAGAAACATTCAAAAAATGTGTTTTAGCAATTCAGAAATACTGTAATAGGACTCACTATTTTGCTGTACCTCTGGAGTATTTGCTCTAGTTTTTCATTTTTTACAAACGGAGGTACGTTCGATAAAACAACTTTCTTGGATGGCTTGACAAAGGCAATACAGGCACAAAAGTGTCTTTAATTATCAACCCAGTTTCAATCAAGTCATCCACCATTCATACGTGAGGCAGATCATCGCCACTGACCGCCGCATACGGCTATCAGACAATCCTCCACTGACACCTGTGCATCAGGCATGCTGATGTTATCGCCACTGACAGTCAGCCGCATTTACACACACGCACTCAGAGACACTTTAATCCGCATCATCTCCATGCGCATCCCATGCCTGAGTGTACTCCACTGACGAAGTCAAGATCTCACCAAATGGGGATTCTGCATGCAAGACCTTTGCACTGATTACCTGGAAACAGTCAGTGGGAATAAAGTCCAGAGAGGGAACTAACAACCCTTTTAACTGCCAAATTACATCAAGGACAGCAAACAGTACAGTATCTATGCACAGAGACTGAGAAGCACGTTTACAGACTCTCACACTGCCCCCGGAGCAGAGAACACGAGAGAGGGCACAAATACACTACCACAGAGAGAGAGGAGAGAGAGAACACAGAGGAGAGGAAGAGAAAGAGAGAGAGGGGGGGGAGAGAGAGAGAGAGAGAGAGAGAGAGAGAGAGAGAGAGAGAGAGAGAGAGAGAGAGAGAGAGAGAGAGAGAGAGAGAGGGAGAGGGGGGGTTGAGAGCAATGTAACAGCTCAGAGGACATAGGGATGGGATTATGGGAATCAGTGTGACGTACCTTTTGTCAGAAAGAGTCATGCCATATTTGTATTTCATATTTGGCACCGGAACACTTAAATTAAATGTTCACCTATAATTGTAATACTGTTGTTATAGATTCCACAAAACTCCTGTTATAAATTTGTCAAAACGTATTTCTTTCTCCAAACAACATGAGAGAGTTAATTATTTTTTCATGGAGTGCTCATTTAAAATATAAATTTATTCTGAAATACATGTTTGATTTAGGCAACACTTAAAGGAAAAGCACCCACACACCCAAAAATTGTAATACAGTTGCTATAGATTCCACAAAACTCAAACCTTTGTCAAAACGTATTTCTTTCTCCAAACAACATGAGAGAGTGTTTTATTTTTTCACGGAGTGCTCATTTAAAATATACATTTCTTCTGAAATATATGTTTGACCTTAGAAGCAACTACACTGGTTTTTATAGAGAAAACACACGCACGCACGCACGCACGCACGCACGCAACGCACGCACCACATAAACACACACACACACACACACACACACACACACACACACACACACACACACACACACACACACACACACACACACACACACACACACACACACACACACACACACACACACACACACACACACACACACACACACACACACACACACACTTACAGTGTTCTTTGTGTATCCTGTCCACAACAACATTCCTGGAGCGATTCAATGTAACTACTTGAATAAGTTGAGGGCGATTGATAATGTGTTTTGACAGAAAGCCCTTACACTGCCTCTCAGCAGAGAAGAATGCTGTTCAGCGTCAAAATGAAAATAACTCTGGCATGGCAGGGTCCCAGTTTTAGGACTTGGACCGACAACAAATGTACTGGCTTCCAACAGGAAACCACTCAATAGATATTGCTTGTCTACTTCCTGTTTTTGTCTAATTAGAGAATTATTATAGCAAATTCTTAGCCGCTTTCATTGTCTGCCTGTCAGGCCTAATGCCTCCAACATCAAACTCCCTAAAACCTGTTCACTACAAATACTGATGCCATCGATCCAACGTTCTCCATGCAGTTTATATCAGTGGTGATCATATTCATTAGGATTGCACACATACGAAACACAGGTATATTGAATATTGAAAATTGATTTTGAAAAGGACCACTAATGAATCCCACTTCATGACTTGATTTTGAGTAATTGTGCAGAATTATTTCACTTTGACGCAGTTATTTTAGTATCATTGAAATACACTAAAATCGTTTTTTTATTTTGTATTTTGAATTAGTTTTATTTTGTATATTGTTTCCTTTTAGTTTTAGTAATAAATTATAAATTATATAAAACCATATTAACATATTTTTTTAATATAAAAAATTAACTTTTATTTCATATTTTAGCTTTAGTTATTTTAGTATATCAAGTTAAACTAAATGAAAAATGTAGCAACTAGCTTAAATAAAACATTTTTTGTTATTTTTTAATTCAGTTAACGTTTATGCTGTTTCAAGTAACTTGTATATGGTTTATGTTTAGTTTTAACTCTAAAGACCCTGCTTTGATTTTAAGAGCAGGTTCGAGCACCAGACACACAGTTAGCAGTAGAATTTGTTGGGTTTACATGAGATCCAGACTCATCCTCCTCCAAGCCGCACTGCTTCCCACAACACTGACACTGGCCTTCAGAAAGCATCTCCATAGCCGCTTATCATGTTCCCATCGGATAATGCGTGGGAGAATGGTCAAGTGAACTTCCCCATACGAGAGAGTTTAATGTCATCTAAAGCAGCGCGGTCTCTCATTAGCACAATCTTCCTGTGTTTAATCCCGGAGGGGTGTGGTGTAGGACCCTCCACTTTGAGTCAGATAAAAGCTGCTATCTCTCATCTCTTTATAATTAGGATCTCCCCTTGTGCCCAGTCCTTCCTGGCGAGACAGAGGCCGTGTGTCCCACCCAAACTCCACCTGTTTGCCCAGCAAGAAAACTCCTCAGTTTACTACGACAAGAATCACTGTTATAGAGTTTACAACAGACCCTGATCTATTAAACTTCAGTAGGACATTATTTGTGTTACAGTGCCTTATGATGCCTTCATTTAATTTAGCAATTTTTCACATGCTATTTATATGGATAATTTATTGATTTTCAATATATATATATATATACATTTATGCATTTAGCAGACGCTTTTATCCAAAGCTACTTACAGTGCATTCAGGCTATTCATTTATACATGTTCTCTGGGAATTGAACCCACAACCTTTTGCGCTGCTAACGCAATGCTCTACCACTAAGCCACAGGAACAGGCATATTTCATATTATATTTCCATATAATATGAAAAGACATCCTAAAAATAGTATTATATTTAAAAACTAATATTGGAATTATCATACGAGCATGATATTTATGTATTGTGATATATGATGTAATAATATTTTATACACAACAAATCAAAACTGTGGCATAATTTGCAATATAAACAACATTTTTGCCAATAAAAGAGCAAGCATTAGTGTACTGGGCTTTTATGAAATGTATCATTGAAGAACATGCTTGATAAGCACCATGAAACATGAAAAGCATGAAATAATATATATATATATATATATATAATATATATATATATATATATATATATATATATATATATATATATGCAGCTGTGCTCAAAATGATTCATACCCTTGGTAAATATGAGCAAAGAAGTATGTGAAAATAAATCTGTATCATTAATCCAATTCAAATTGGAGATAAATATCATTATGAAATAAATGTTTTTCTCTATTACACATTGGCCACAATTAACGGCACCCTTTAATTCAATGCTTTTTGAAACCTTAATTTGCCAGTTTATCAGCTCTACATTTCATCCCATAATGCCTGATGAGGTTAGAGAACACCTGACGAAATATCAGAGACCATTCCTTCATCCAGAATCTCTCCAGAACCTATAGATTCTCAGATCCATGTTGGTGCTTCTTCTCTTCAGTTCACCTCACTCATTGTCTACAGGGTTCAGGTCAGAGGACATGAATGGCCATAGCAGAAGCTTGGTTTTGTGCTCAGTGACCCATTTTTGAGGTTTGTGTTTGGATTATTGTCTGGTTGGAAGATCCAAACATGGCCCATTATAAGATTTCTAGCATGGACAGTCAGTACTTCTTTTTTATCTGTTGGTATTTGATAGAATCCACGATGCTATGATGCCAACAAGATATCCAGGACCTCCAGCAGAAATATAAACCCACAACACTTTTTATCCCTCTGTGCACCAAACCCATCTTGAGTGTTTGCTGTTAAAAAGCTCATTTTTTAGTTTCATCTGACCATCGAAGCCAGTCCCATTTGAAGTTCCAGTCGTGTCTGATAACTGAATATGCTGGAGTCTGTTTTTGGATGAGCTAGGATATTTTTTCTTGAAATCCTCCTACACACAACATGTGGTGATGTAGATGCTGTTTGATATATCTTTTTAAGGTTTTCTGACCCCTAAGACTCAACTGTTTTCTGAAATTCTTCCGCTGTGATCATTGGAGCGTCTTTGGCCACTCAAACTCTCCTCCTCACCTTGCTTTAAGACAGAATAGATGCACAGCCTCTTTCTAATTTGTGAAACTTAACAATCTTTTGCAGCACAGAAATACATTTTTTGTTTTTTATCATTGTGATGGATGATTAAGAGAATTTGGTCTTTGTTTCCCCTCATATTTATATTCCTCTGAAACAGGAAGCCATTGCTGGATCATTTCATGTTCCTGGTCACCCTGGTGTGATAAAAAATCATATATGAATAGAAATATACTTCAGAGATATTTAAATCATAAGAATTGTTTAGGGGTACCAATAATTGTGGCCATTGTGTACTAGAAAAAAATATTAATTTCATAATGTGATTTCCCCCACTTTTACATTTTTGTAATGAAAGATCAAATGTATAAACAATGCAGAGTTATTTTCACAGCCTTCTTTGATCATATTTAACAAGCGTATGAATAATTTTGAGCACAACTGCATAAACAATGATAAAAAAACTCTGAAAGTGAAATTATATATCATTTTATAGTGTACAAAGAGGCTCATTGAAAACAAAATGCCTTTATATACCTAAAAACTCTCCAAAACTTACCTACATATATAATTCACAGCAGTTATTGACTGGAATGAACACTAGCAGCAGTAAAGCACCGACAACTTTTATTCATTTTCACACAAACTATGATTATAGGGGCAGATTATCAATTAATACAGACATATTGTTGCCATAGTTCCTCGCACAATAATATATATGAGCTCAAATCACTTTTACTATAATGCATAATTAGTAAACTAATAAATGTTGGCGCTTGCATCACACAAGCAGCTCCATATATATGGCTTTTCTATCATAGTAAACTTGCTCGTTAGCGCACCCGGTACAGCATTGCTCTGATGATGTGTAGTGCTCGATATGAGTCCTGTGAAACTCCAGTCACAATATAAGAACATTGTTCATCCAGAATATTAGGTTTCTCATGTTTGCTTTTCTTAACACTATTGAACAGGTTTAGTGTGAGCGATATGTTATTTTCTAACGCGATAGAGCTTGAACTGTTTAGCATCACCGAATGTTTCATTCCTAGACTGATGCGATGTACGACAACCAGCTTAATTAAATGTTCCTTGATTTACGTTCAGCTATAAAAACGAAATGCACTTTTAGCGCCACTCACTGGACATCACCTTTCACTTTGAAAGCTTCACAAAAATGTCAATTCAAACACAGTACATATTTTGAGATGTGCTGGACATTTGTGGGAATTAAAAAAAATGACAGAAGTGTCTCTGTTAATTGACAAATTAAAGAAGTGTTTTCTTTTCTAATTGTCCACAGTCGTGTTGTGAAGTGGGTTTCTGCTGGTGTCATCCAGCATGTCCTTGTCCTTCCTCTTTGCCGTTCTTCAGGAGTGTGATCGGTTCACGGGCCGCATTAACTCCTGCAGAGTCACAATCACTGGAGCAGCTCCAAAATTCCTTGAAAGCAAGTTAAACAAAGCCCAGGCCGGCCGGGTCGAGGGTGACTCAGAGCGCCTCTGGCCTTCACAATGGGCACAGAGCAGTAAACATCCCAAAGAGATGGAGCCAACATCTCTGCCCCAAACCAAACATTACAGACAGTGTGCTGACCGAGATCCAAAGTCAAATACTGTACGATGCCTTTGTAGATCTGATCATTTATATTTATTCATCTTTCATATAGGAACGTAGGACTGCTGTCTTCTTCAGGTCCCATTATCTGTGAATCACAGGTGAACTAATCACATGAAGGAACTCTGTTTTAACACAAAAATAGATCTATAACAATGCAAGTGATAACAGACGGTCACAGGATGATGGACGGATGCAACCGTTACAGATTTCACATCAATCATGTGACTCCACTGAAAGGTACATGCAGTCATTGCTTAGAAAGATTGAGATATACATATGAAAATATATGAGCTGAGAGCTTGTGGCCATTCGTTCTGGAATGTGCTTCCTGCTGGCTGGCTGGACAGGGCATATTTCTTTACCATGTAGAGATGGTTCAGAGAGGGGCCGCAGGGTCTGTGATGTATTTTGTAAGTTATCACAGACATGTTCCTGCGCCTGGCAGGAAGAGAGAGAGAGCCGCAAACAGGACGGACTGGAATGTGCTTCCTGCTGGCCAATGGAGCTGGACAGGGCAGATTTCTTGTACCATCGCTGACACACGCACACACACACACATAGACACACATAACACACTAGACACACCACACACACACACACACACAGGGTACACACACACACACACACACAGAAAGAGAGACACACAACACACACTAGTGACACACACACACACACACTTGCACACACACACACACACACACACACACACACACACACACACACAGTCCCAGAGAGGAGAGAGAGACACAGATTGGTGCTTTCTTCACTGTAAATCAGGAGGCTGTACCACAGGATCCATTCTGAGACAAAGGTACTGTGTGATGGGGTGAGGGCTGTATGTTCCTATGATTTTAAAGATTTTTGATTTGATTGAAATAAAAAATGAAAAAATTATGATACAAATGAAAAGAAGTACAAACAATTATTCAGTTTTATAGTGGATACGGAACAGGATTATTATAGTTATGTAAAATTGAAAACTGTAAATAATACATCGGCGGGATCCAAGCCCACGTTGCACAATAATAAAATAATTTGTTTTTTTTTTTTTTTGCTTTATCTGAATTCATGGTATGCAATATGCAATTACAATATTGAGTAGCCTATTTCTTTTTTGGTTGTTTGAAAATGTGTCTCCTGAAAATATGCCTTCTGAATAAACAATGAAAATCAAAGACCAGTGTTTTATATAAAGTAAAGTGTGTTCCCCCTGACTGAAAGTGTTTGCATTTCAAGTATGTGTCTTTCAACAGAGTTACATTTTGACAAAGGAATGCGTTTTGTAGCAGAGTTTAGGTTTTAAAAGTTTATTTGGCACAGATGTGAATGGTAATCCCAGTGTTGTGTCATTTACTTGTGTTTAGATTTGGCACAATCAGTTTGCAAACGGTTTCAAGCAACGGGCAAAAACTGTAATAAAATATATATTTATTTTATTTCAGCTAGTTCCCAAAACTAAATTTCCTTTAGTTTAAAGTGTAATAAAATAACTAATACATTTACATTTAATCATTTAGCAGATGGACAAGAGAAGAAATCAAAGCCAACAAAAGATCAACGTGCGAGTGCTGTGACAAGTCTCGGTTATTCTAACACAATAAAGTGTTTTTGCTTTTTTAAAGAAAACGAGTAGATAGAATATAGACAAAAGAAATCTAGTTTTTTTAAGAAACAAATAGACAGAATAGAAATAACAAAGCTAGAGTTAGTTTTTCAAAAAATGCAGTTACAGAATAAACATGCAATTTGAGAGAGGGTCAAGTGTGTGTGTTTTAAATAAAAGGAAGACAGATGGTTAAATAGAATTATAATAGAGTGCAAGAGTTAGCGGTTCAAATAAAGATGTGTTTATAGCCGTTTCTTGAAGATGCTCGGATGGAGTTGGGATTAAATGAAAGAGGAAAATAAAAATACAGTAAAAACACAGTAAAACATATATAGTATATCAATGCTCCTCTTTTACAGTGAGTACAAAACTAAAACCATAAACCTTTTCGTTACTTGAAACAAAATAAAAACATATAAAAGTGACATTTATTTTGACAAATCATTAATCACTTTCATTTTAGTTTAATTTACTGTTCTAAATAAAGTAAAACAGAAATAAAATAAATGTTATAAATACGATGTAAACATATAAAAACACTTTAATTAATGTTAAAATGGCCAATCTAAAAGTAAAACATTTCATTGTAACATTGTGTACGAAAATAAATATAGACATAAATTAAAATTACTAAAAAAAATTTACAAAAATTAAAATTATAGTAAAACTGATCTTCGATTCACATAAAAATAAATAAAACTCCCATATAGGAGAAAAAGAGAATATTTTAATGAATGCCTCACATGTAGAGGCTAATAGAGTCATTCAGTGAGAAATTAAATTAAGCACTTCTGTGAATGAAAAACAATCCAAAGCAATGCAGATCAATCCGATGCACTTTATTTGACTGCAGTCGTCCTCCACTCGTTCCTTGATGGATTCAATAAAACATTTAAAGTAAACGAAGGGGAGGAAGATGATTAAATGTGAGCGATGAACGTCTTACGTAACCAGTCGCAGACCTGCATCTCAAAACACGATTACTGCTGGCCATAGGTGAGCAAAATGACTAGCGCCGGTACGGTTCATGACTTGAATTATGACATTATCATTGCATGTCCTTGTAAGCTTCCTGATTAAATGATGAGGATCTCCGAGCACACAACAGGAGGATGAGTCATCAGACCCTTTGCCAGGCCAACTTCACAAACAAAGACACAGTCATTGAACAATGTCTAATCATATTGTAATAAAGCCAGCGTTGGTAAACAACCTCGTACCTTTTAAGAAGATTGAATGTCATCGATTCTCCTCGCTCCACTAGAGGAATAACAAACTCCTGTGCCCTTAAAAACTTTTTAGTCACAACTAGATGACTAATATGTCTGCTTTTTTGTGCGGTTTTCAATGAAAGACTGTAACACAATCATTTGAAAACCATGTGTTTTTGTGCAGGTGGACACTTTAAACATTATTATTTTACATTTCTAACACCGTCAGAAGCATTTAAAGACTTACTGTTAATATTATGAATCAGTTCTGCCCCTGAAGCTATTCTAGCTGTGCATAATGGTAACAAATCATGAGATTTTGGGTTATTTTGCTTTCATAACTTGTCTAATATCAGACTAGTGGATTGAAAGCATCCAAAATACACATTTAAAGGGACAGTTCACCCAAAAACGAACATGCTGTCATCATTCACCAATCCTCATGTCTTTCAAAACCTGTATGGATTTATTTATTCTGTTGAACACAAGATTATATATTTAAAAAAAATATGATAGTAGCCATTAACTTCCATTATATTTCCTCACTATAGAAGTCAACTTAGACCAATTAACATTGTTTAAAATGTATTTTGTGTTTATTTTATTATATTTGATCTATTTGATTCTGTAGATTTCACTTACAATACATATTTGATTATAATCCTCTTTCGCTTACACACCGTGCATCAATCTTTCCAGATTTATTCTATTATTATTAAGATGTTTACGAAGCCGTTTGTTCATATATAATACAACCATGGTCAAAATGTTTGTTTTTATTTGTTTCTTTGATCGTGTTTTCTGATTTATGGTGTGATAAAAAAAGACAAATCTGAAACCCTTTCTGTAAAGACCTTTAATTTTGATCTGGGTTTAACCAATCCAACTAGATATATGCAAGCAACATTTTAGCAACACAAAACAACTGTCATAATGCACAGTGATTAAACCGGGGAACGTAGGTGGTGATGTGATATGATGACTAATCTTTATAAAAAATAAATAAACAAAACAAGTGAAAATGACTTGTCTCCATCTGTTGGCTCTGACCTCAGCTCATGCATTCTCGAGGATTCGTTAATAAATCATTATTGTCATGATGTCAGTTTCCCGTGGCTTCTGAATAATTAGTCGCAAGGCATTTATACTGCACATTTTTGTAATGTGATTCAATGCAGTTAGGATTAGTTTAATTATTAGACAGGCTAGAGTCTAAAAAATGACGGCTCTGCTAGTGTTAATGATGAAGAACCGTTAACATCCATGTAAACTTCCCACCGCACAACAGGCTCTTATAGTAAAAGAAGGTTATTTAGATTATTACAAATGTTCTTCACATTCAGAAAAACAACAAGTGTTAAGAACTGTTCACTGAAAGGAAGCAAAAAAAAAAAAACAAAAAAAAACCTTTAGAAGCTTTATTTTTAAGATGGTTTGAAATGGATGACACTGTTCGGGAGAAAAAGGGCACATCTCAGAACACAGATCTCTACATTGCAAAGGTTTATTACAAACAGCATCATGAGCAACACTTTGAAACTTGTGGCGCGCTCTTGCGGTGAAGATCAGCACGGCTCTCACAGTTCAAAGGAGCAGGAAAGCACATCTTGGCTCCTCAGGAGCGCCTCTCTCTGGACCCCCAGAGGAGTCTCCAGATCAGAAACCTGGAAGCGCAGCACGTCGATGTCCGAGGCGCCGAACCTCGCGCGCACGCGCACTCTCTCGTGCATGTCGAACTGGACCAGCTTGTCCCTCATCAGTGAGAGAGTCCACAGAAACCTCTGGCGCAGCTCGGAGCGCAGCCGCTGCTCCTCTTCATCAGAGGAGGAGGAGGAGGAGCACAGAGCGATGAAGCGGGGGGAGCTCGGGTCGAATCCGCGGCTGTTGGGCTCCGGTCCTCTGGGCAGCCGCAGGACGCTCACTGGAGTCTTCATACTGCTCCGGTAGACACCTGGTTAAATCATACACACATCACATACTCTCCTATGGTAAAACTGACCCCACATAACGGATATAAAGCGACATCTGCAGCAGGAGCAGCTGTTGTTTACGTACCTCATTCAACACGAGCGCATCTGGACATCCGACCGGAAGAGCGTTTATCTTCAAAATAAAAGTCACCAAGCAAGATAAAAAGAAGTCATTCAGCAAAGATGCGTTATATTGGTCTTTGTCAGTCACGTGCGTTTATTATGTGTGACGTCTTCGAGGTGCCAATTTGAAGGTATCGTTGCATTTAGCAGTGAACTGAAAGTGTACAGAGCCGTACAATAAAGACAGATTCAATAATCATACTGGAGAAACAGATGCAAACCAAGTAGATATGGTACTTGGAAAATTTTTAATAAAAACATTTAAATAAAATTATTGCACAGTCCTTAAAGGTGCAGAAGGAGATCTTGGAAAATGCTAACTTTAGCCTGGTAGCACTGAAAGTGAACGTCCCACCCTCCCTGCAATCGCTGTCCAAAGCCTGAACGCGATAATCATGTGTCCTTTATATACAAATTTGGTAGTTTAAAAGTAAGATCAGGTTGTTGATGTTTGTCTGCCAATCTCGCTCTGTCTGCGTCTCCTGTCTAAGCGAACAGGGTGAGCCGAGGTATGCAAATACATATGCTGACAGGCGGGAAGGAAAGCCAATAAAATCGCTCGGGCCGAGCGTTTTGATTGGACGAACATTTCTTGGTCCTACGCCTTCCACAGAATATATAAATACTAGGGGTGTCCCTGACTAAAGATTTTCATAGTCAAATCGGGATTTTCTAATCTTGCCAATATTCGACTGATAGTTGAATCATATGTTTGGGCATGGGGCAAAATACATTACCAAGCAGTGGCGGCTGGTGCTAAAACAATTTGGGGGGCGCAAGCAAACTGAAAAATTAAACCGTTAGTAATACCGCAATCACTTGACTGCTGATTAATTTGCAAGTACGGGCGATCTGGTCCAAGCTCCTTGATCCTTTTTTCTTCTTCATCCGAACGCCTTGTGAACGGGTATTTTTGTAAAGATAAAACCGAATTTTCTTTCATCTTGAGATATTGTGCTTGCTTCCACATTAATTAATACCTGTCTGTCAACTGACGAGCTGCTGCTGAGTGGAATGAGAGTCGTTGAGAACGGTCCAATCACATGAGGCCAAACATATAAAAAACAAATTGATTCGCTCTAACAACAAAAGTGGGAGGAGCCTGCGCCCCAAGGACAATTTGAAACAAGCCAATTAGAGCTTAGCCTCAAATCACATGCTTTTGAAAAGTTTCTGTACCTACATACACACTCATTAGTCCGGCGCCCCGCACACAAATATGAAAGAAATATAGTTTACATTTTTTGATTTTCAATAAATTATAATATAACTAACGTAGATACTATGACTAAATTATTTTATTTAGTTAATATTTGCGATATATTTTTTACTTATTGTTAACATGTTAAAGGGGGCTAACTTGAAGGGGGGGGGGGGGGGGACCAGCCGCCACTGTTACCAAGAGTCAAGTCAGATATTCAACAGTAATTATTACTGACTTTAACACACAGGGAAAATGTGTAACAAATGCCTCGAAGATACAAACGGGGTAAATAATGTTTCATCTTTTATTAAAAGATAGTTAACATGAAACGTCAGCGAAACCCTAAGAATTCACAACATTTGTTTTCAATCGTGCTCTTATTATAACGTTATATTGGCTATATGCCATAGTTATTAATGTTCTGCATTTATGTTTTGAGCTGTGCGTGCTGAATATGACCAGTAAAATGAAAGCTCTTTTTTATGAATGGGATTTAAATAATTTTTCTCATACAGAATATGGTTCGTTATTTATGTTATGACTTTATCTGCACAAAATGCCCCTAGTGCACAAGTGAACGTGTCTGCACGGCTCTGAAGGAACTCCTTTTGTGGATGCGTTCTTCATGCAACAACGTGCATAAACACGGCAGTGTTTTATTCTAAAAGTGTTCTCGTTATAATGTTATGTATATGACAGTCCGAGTCATAGTCATTAATATGATTGTTGTTTGTCCTGCTCGTGATGCGTGCTGAAGAGATAATCACTGTACTACTAATGAAGCGCTTTACTTCAGCGCAATTCAAACAAATGCATCTCATACCAGATAAATAATACTAGGCCTATATACACGATATAAAGCGGCCACAATGTTTTGAAATAACTTGTACCCTACCTGATTGAAAAGAAATCCTGTCTGTGTCCAATTTGAGTCTTTTTAAAGATTTGAAATCCCTGCCGCCATGCTCCTCTGTCGGTCACGGATTATGAAAAGTTCAACTTAAATCTTTAGGGGATTTATTCATGCATGTTAAAATATGTATTTATAGCTTCTTTCTTTCCAGATTTGTATTTAAAGCGTTATCATAATAGGCTGTATTAACTTATTGTTGGCACCGATAGCTTTGTGGGCAGCGCGCCGACAAACAGCGACATCACACCACGGGTGTCCTGAGTTCAAATATATAATATATTCGCTTCGCTTTCTGTCAGTTCAGTTCTATCTGTCCTATCGTAATAAAGGCGAAATGCCAAAAATACGTATATATAAAACTATGACAGTAATATGAACCATTAATGATAATCGAACACCAATAATATTTGAGCAGCAAATCAGTATTTTGGAGTGATTGCTGAAGGATCACGTGACACTGACTGCTGGAATTTCAGGAATAACATTAAATACGCTTGTATTAAAATAGCAAACAGTTCTTATAAATTGTAATATTTCCAAGTATTTTTGATCAAATTAATTCATCCATGCAGATTTGCTTGTGCCATATGGTTTGCCTCTGTTGAATTCACACTATATATGCTGCTTGCTATAATATATATAATATATATACATATATATATACACTCAGGTGGTTATTTGCACGTTGTGCATTAAAATAGTTTAATGCACAGCTAGCCATGGATTATTCCTTATTCATATATATCATACATACATAATTACTAATTATAATCATCACATTTTTTCTTGTTAAAATCTACACTCATCTAGATCTGATCTATTTTTGTTTCTCCGTATTTCAGTTTCATATATTTTTTCTTGTTTCATTCATATTTAGTTAACAATTGATAATACTTAATTACTAATTATAAACATTAATAAATAACCACAAAATAATAAATAATTATTGTATAGTTTAAATCTGCTTTGATGAAGATCTATATGCTCTATTTTTATTAACCTTTTCTGTATTTCAGTGTCAATTTTGCTCTTGTTTCTTAAATGAATCATTGATAATTAAAGATAATTTCTAATCCTTTTTAAGCAAAATCCCCAAACCAGGCATCCTTACATCTTAAAATGATGGTCATTATAGCAATATCTACCATGGCATAACATGAAATAGATCAGAATGTATTTTGAGAGCACATTAATTTCGAGTATGCAAACTCTTCCCACAATTGAATCATTTCTAGACTCGTGTGTTTTCGACCGCACCCATTTCTCGTAACGGAGGGGAATCCCAGCAAACTAGACAGACCAAATGTCAATGGAAACCGCTGCTTTAGTAATTTATCGCATGTAAAGCCATGCATTGACCAGACTGTCAATAGTGAATCCAAATGCACCATTTCTTTCTTTACTTCCTCTTATTCTTCCGTCTTCCTATTCTTTTATTATCATTATTTAGTAAGAATGGCCGTACGTTCTGTTGGTTTGCATGATGACACATCGCTTCCGATCGCATGGACTTCCTCAAACCTCTCATGCTGATCTTTTGCACTGAAGCAGTGCCCTCAGATGACCTGCACCCTCCTTCAACTAAAAACCACTGTAAGTACTGATCGTCTCACTCTATACAGCATTTACTGTCTTAACCGTGCTTTGAATATGATAGAATGACAATATTAGCTTGCAGTTTACTTCATAATAAGCACAAATCAACTAATATCCAGACTTAAAAACAGAAAGTGATCCAGGGAAAGTGGAACCGATATTAACTTTGAGCTAATCATGCAGTGTTTTGTTCTGTTGTTGGAAAGCTACTTGTGTGTGTACAGTATGAGATGTAGTGTGCGATACAGTATTTCATTTTTAAATATCGTCTGCGTATGTGCCGGTTGTAGTTTATATCCTTGAAAGGATGGAGAAGAATGGAGGAAAACCGCGTCAGCAGCATTATGGGTAAGTCTCTGTTGCAGTTTCATGATGCATCGTTCCTATCACACACAAAGGAAGTAGAGAACAATTGTGACCCTCTCTGTGAAAACCCAGCTAAAGTCATTTTTTTGTTGAAGTCATTTGCTTTTTTCTGCAAAAAATCATCCTTCACATGGTAAAAAACATTCTGTGAAAATTGTACCTTTATATGTTTAATATTGACTGAGTAAGGTCATGTCAAAGAGTGAGATTATAGTGAAATTAATGGTAGAAATCAAACTTTGATGCTTGTTATCTCATAATTGGATTTTGAGACTTTAGCCTGGATTTCACAGAGAGGGTCACAATTTATGTAACACAAAATAAAGGTTTTAATGTGGTAGCAGAACTTCAAGAAGAGATTGACATTATGACAGCTAAAAGTAGAAGATTGTCATCTTTTCCCCAGTGGCTCAAAGCAAATGAGCGTTTATTGTCATTCAGATATGACAGTCATGTTGAAACAGCATCGCATTTCTCTCTGTGCTAGTTTCACATGAACTCTTGAGCGGTGACATTTATCACTGCACACACAGGATATTGCACAACATTACCACACGTGTGTAAATAACAATATCTGCTGAGATTTTACAATACGCATCTGACAAGAAAGATATATCACTGAAGTACTATAAAACACTATAATAATCCCTGCATTACGCACACAGCTGTATTTATTTATAATATAATATTGTGTGTGTGTGTATCTCAGGCACGTGCAGAGGTGCTTGAGCACTGCCCCTTTTCCCTTGATGGCACAGTTTTTATTTTTTGTTTAGTAATTAAATGCCATTTTATGAAGGCCTGCCCAATATAACTATTAATAAACTTAATTAATAATAGTTTAGTCGTAACCTGATGATCTCATCCGGGACGACCCCTCACGTTAAGACAGCTTTATGATTCCTTCAATAAGTGGAGTGCTTGTAAACTTATATTATTGAATTATTATTATTTGACGAGAACGGCGTGAAGAGATCATGTGCAGGTGTAGTTTATATTGCTGTGTGTAGCCTGTGGAAGCACGGCTACAATATTTGTGTTCAATGTTTTCCTAATGACAAGTTTATGATTGGTTTATAAAGGCTACTACAAACACCCTTTTCCCTTTTTTATCACAGAATAATTCTGGAAATATATTTTATAGTTTCTATACTAAATGATATGTCAATCAGTACTGCATTTTTCATATATTTTATATATTTATTACCTGAAGATAACTTGAAAACACACATAAACCATATATTTTCGCAATCGTGTGTTTATTGTCTTCAGTAAAAACGTTTCTGCTGTGTGAGTTTGTCCATATTAGGGATTTCTTGCACGTCATAAGTTTCTGCGCGAGAGCTCCCTCTGGCTTCGAGTATGAATGAAACATGCACTGCACGAGTGTTCAGCTCTCCTGATATTCACATCTCCTCATTTTGGATAGGAATAAAACGTCAGGTCATGTCTTTTCATTTAAATCTAGAAACCTCTATGTGAAAACACCTACTCGAGCTCGGATAAAGTGCAGGGGACGATTTAATTTTATTAAAATGAATATTAAAATAGCAGCTAACGTAGTTCTACACACAGCAATAAAAATAAAGGCGCTTGTTTTCTTTCGTTCTTGCTGTTTAATTGGAAAAAGTTTAAAGCGCGTTGAGGTGTCTTGTCTTTTTTATGTTATTTGACTAAAAACTATTCATACTTTGAACTATTATTATTACGGTATTTATTTAAAAAACGTAGAGTGCCTGGTAAAACAGGCTTATACTAATTGTCTCGTCCTCCGAATTATATTTATCAATCCTGTTTTTAATAATCATTATCATTAAAAAAAAATGAATAAATTCAGAACCGCATTAAATTAGAATTCTATTTTAAATAATCAATCTATTTTAATATTTTTTTTATTCAAGAACAACAGTAGTGTTTACAACAGCAAAACCACCATACCCTGTAAACTCAATAACAACAACAACAATATAATAATATATCATCCAGAGTAATGAAGAGGTGCAAAAAATGTCTTTAACATTTAAACATTTAAACTTAAAATGGTCTTTTCTGTTCTTTTTCAAACCTGCGTCATGGCATTTGCTGCTGTATCAATACAGAAGCATCCGTTTCGATACACATATCAGCAAAGAGCACAGCCCTATAAAAAAGCTGTGTTTCATGTGCCCCTTTTATACTTTGAGCATTCTGCCCCTCTAAAGGTCTCTGTGTGTGAGTGTGTGTGTGAGTGTTGTGTGTGTGTGTGTGTGTGTGTGTGTGTGCGGGCGTGTGTGCGGCGTGAGCGTGCGTGTGTGGTGTGCGTGTGTGTGTGTGTGTGTGTGTGTGTGTGTGTGTGTGTGTGTGTGTGTGTGTGTGTGTGTGTGTGTGTGTGTGTGTGTTTATGTGTTTATGACACAAATTTGTATAATGACATGTTATGACATGTATTACAAGGAGAAGGTGATTTATGAGGACATTTTGTGTCCCATAATTTAAAACGCTTATAAATCATACAGAGTGAGTTTTTTGAGGGAAAATGAAATGCACCGTCTCCTGTAATGAGGTCATGTGTGTAGGGTAGGTGTAGGGCAATGCACATGGAGGTGTGATTTCCAACATGGAGTATAAAAACCATTACGCTATGGAAAGCCCACATTTAAAACGTAAAAAACCAACATTGTTCATCATTTAAACGATTATATACCGCCAGACATGACAGAAATGGAGCTCATTGAGGTCAGTTCCCGCGTGTGAGGGATCTTTAAACACATACAGTACAGTGAACGGTTTAATTCAGTGCAAACATTTCTGCTATTGCTAATACACCAGTACCGTTAAACATCTTCTGTGGCAAAACAGTTACACTGTTTTGAGGTATGTGTGCATTTGACTTTGAGGAATTACTGCTCTGATTCTAAAATAACAGTCATTGGGGATATGACCATTGACTCCAACACCTGGAGTACAAGTGCCAGCCCACATGATGAACAGTGTTCATTAATTTAAAGGATTATATACCGCCAGTCCCTGACAGTCATGTACACAGGCTCATTGTGTCCGATTCCCTGCTTTGATCGGGGGGCTATCTAAAACAAAGGCCAAGCAGATCTTTAAACACACTGCAAAGAACTACAGCTCAATCTCAAGCAACTATAGGAACACTTTTATTTGCAAACACTTTTCTGCGGTTACCCTATACCCTTACATCTGCTAATACACCAGAATTCATAACAGTTAACATCTTGAATGGCAAAACAGTTACTATTTGTTTTATCTGTATCTTGATTATTCAAAAAGCATTTGATTCTTAATGTTTAATTGGAGGACTTCTAATGCTCTGGGAATCATAAAGTATATATATGAGAGTCACTCATATGACCATGAAACCTTGTACAAGCGGACTTAGTGTGTGTGTGTGTGTGTGTGTGTGTAGTGGTGTCATGTGCACAGGTGGCGGTCCGTGGACTTTGTCGGGGGGGGCTATCTAAAACAGGGCCAAGCAGTGGCAAAGTACTGCTCAATCTGCAACTATAGGAAGTGTTTATTTGGAAGAGGCGTTTATTATGTTTCCTATACCCTTGGTTTATGAGGGGACAAAAATTTGAATTCATTACAATGACATGTATGACATTGTTTTAATCTAAGGAAGAAGGTGATTTATGAGGACATTTCCTGTCCCCAAGAACTTAAAATGATTCAAAAAATTTGATTCCTAAAATACAGAACTTTGACTTGTTTTATTGGGGGAAAGTAGAATCCAATAAATATATATAAATCACCGTCTCCTGTGAGGGTGTGTGTGTCCAATGTGTAAGGCAATGTGTGTACAGTGTGTACAGTGTGTGTGTGTGTGTGTGTGTGTGTGTGTGTGTGTGTGTGTGTGTGTGTGTGTGTGTGTGTGTGTGTGTGTGTGTGTTGTGTGTGTGTGTGTGTGTGTGCGTGCGTGCGTGTGTGTGTGTGTGGTTTAAATGTTTAATCAAAATATAAATAATTTCAATGCAACAGTTGATTTATATTTAAAGGGATAGTTCACCCAAACAGGAAATTACCCCATGCTTTACTCACATTCAAGTCATCCTAGATGTATATGGCTTTATTCTATCAGATGAATACAATCGTAGTTGTATTAAAAATGTCCGACTCTTCCTAGATTTATAATGGCAGTGAAAGGCTTTTGAGATCTTGCATCCATCCATCATAAAAAGTGCTCTACAAAAATGTCTAAATGTTTAGTCAAAATCTAACGTATTTAAATGTAATAATTTAAATTGAAAACTCAGAGACACCAGATTTTTTAAAATACTTTAACAGTTATAATATACTATAATACTGTAAAAGACTGTGATAATGTAATAATCTTATCAGATGCTGTATAATAATGTTATCTGTGTATATAATAAAGAACTATGTTGATATGCAATAATCAAACACTGTAGTGTACACCAGTGGTTTTCAAACTTGTTCCTCGGGACCCACTGCTCTGCACATGTTGCATGTCTCCCTAATTTACACCTGATTCAGATCATCAGCTCATTAGGAAAGATCTCCATGAACTCAAATGAGTGTCAGATCAGGGAGACATGCGAAATGTGCAGAGCAGTGGGTCCCGAGGAACAGGATTGGTTTATTTATGTATGATAATTCATGTGTGTGTGTGACAAACACACACACAAACGCACACACGCACACATCACACTCTCACACGCACACGCGCACACGCGCATTCGCGCTGTGCACACTCGCACACGTCGCGCGCGACAGCATACACACACACACACACACACACAACACACACACACACACACACACAACACACACCACACGCACACACACACACACAACACACACACACAAAACACTCGCATGTGCAACACTCGCACTCACACACGCACTCGCGCACTCGCGCTCACACACTCACACCACACACTACACACTCACACACTCAAACGCACCACACACACACACACACACACTCACACTCACACACACACACACACACACACACACACACACACACACACACACACATATATATATATATATATGTGTATTTTAATAGTTTATTTAAAATACAGGAAACAAAGTTTTGTTGAAGTGCTTTAATCTTTGTCCCATTAAAATGTGTCCATTATGAAATGAATGCTTCTTTGTATTCCTTTAATATTACATCTCTATAACTTTGTAATATTGCATTTCTTTGCATCACCAGGCTGGTTTCGTCAGCGTTTTGGAAAACAAAGGAATGATTCGGACCAAGTCAAACATGTTCTCAGACGTGCTCCTCCGGACACTCCAACACCAGCAGCTCGGTGTGCTCCTCTTCCTCCTCCTCTTCCTCCATACCAGCCAACCCATCGGCCTCAGACCAGCCCCTGCCCTCCGTGCTCTCCTCCCGCTTCCGCTCCTCTCGCAGATATGATGTTTTTGTGTGTCACAGCGATGAGGACAGTGATCTAGCACAGAGTCTGGCCTGTTTCCTAGAAGCCCCGTCTAACGGCCTGCGCTGTTACCTGCAGGAGCGGGACTGTCCAGCAGGAGGCGCCGTGTCCTCTGAGCTGCTGCAGGCCGTGCAGGACAGTCACTGCTGGCTGTTACTCGTCACTCCAAACTTTGTGAAGGATGACTGGTGCTCGTATCAGATGCACCAGGTCCTGTCTGAAGGGCCCATGTCACAGAGGATCATCCCGGCTGTAGTAAACATGCCCAGATCACAGCTCCCGCTCGAACTGCGCTTCCTCTTCACTGTGGATCTGAACACGAGCAAAGACTTCGGATACACTCAAGTCTACAAGGCGGTGCTTCAGTGTGAGTATTTTGTATCTACACAAGTATTGGAGACTCTCAGTGTTTGCAGGTTCAAATCCCACAATGCACTCAAAAATATACTATGTCTTTGAATTGCATTTAAAATGTCCATGCATACTGGATAAAAAATTCAAATCACTCAGAAATTGCTAAAAACAATCCACAAACAATTGCAAAAATGTGAAATTTTCAAGAATAAAAAGGGCTATAGTATCTTGTAAAACATACTCATATAAGCTTTGATTTATTGCCAACTTTACAAAGATTTAACATAAACTAGTACATTTAATGTGATACACATTTGTCAGTCGGACATAAATTAAACATTAAAATTACAAATTAACTGAAATAATTTTAAATACACAATAACCAGGTTTATATATATATATTTATCATCAATAAATCCAATTAGCTTTGACCTCATACACTGAATATTGCTTGTTCCATATTTTATCCATTGTATCCAATGCATTAAATGTTTGATTATTTCATTACAATCAAATAAATGTAAATAGTTAATAATAAACTATGCCATCTTTAAACGATTTATTTATTTTTAAGTGCAGATATCTGACCCGTTTCATTCCTGCATGACTGACAAATATGCATCACATTAAGTTTATTATTTAATGCACATGGAATTGTTAAACGCAATGCAGATACATGAAACAATTTAGGCCTCAATGTTTTTTTTAAGTGTGGGTGATCAATCAAGACATTTGAAGTGACACTCCATCATCATTCACTCGATCCCATGTTGTTACAAACCTCTGTGACATTTTTTTTCCATAGAACACAAAATAAAAGTCTTAATAAATAATTTGTCCTGGCCATTCTTTTGCATGCAGTGAAAATGAACTGTGACGCTCAGGTGAGTTGAGGTTGTAGTTGCTCGCAAAGGCACTTTATTACAACTGCTTTGCAAAACTAGACAAGCTGTAGACAAGATGAGAATAAATGGAAATAAAGTAGCACAAAACAACCTCACCAAAGAACAAAGTTACATCAAATAGACTAAACTAAATAACACTCAAATATTAACCAAAGATAACAGACAGTATAACAAAAAAAACATTCAATTATTAATAAAAATATCACTATGATGCAAATCTGTTCACAAAAGGCGATATTTTGCATTCACTCTATTCTTGATGAAATTGAAGGGTGATATTGCTGTGAAATAATCGTAATTCAAACTCCTGAGCACTTTTCAGCTCTTCTGATGTCACACAATAGCTTTGTGTGTACAATTTGAGTTATCTGTCACTAACTGAACGTGTAACTTTCCTTCTGAGGTCTCAAATATCATGCTTTTACACACTCAAACATGACCTGACACAACATCGTTTCCTATGTCCCCCCTGTTTCTGTTCTCTTATACAGGAAGAAGTGCTTTACTCCTCTGGGTTTGTGCAGCCAAAAACTTTCATGAAACCGAGATAAAGCCTCATTTCTGTAAACCAGACGGGAATGTTTATATTTCAGACTTTCCCACACTGATTTTGGTCGACACTTGTAGATGTCTTGTCACATTTGCAAACAAAATATAGATTCCTCAACAATGTTTTGTCCTTTTTTTACAGATTTGAAGGACATGTCTGAGAAGGAAAAGTCCAGCAGTGCATCTCAGTCTGACGGCTGAGAACAGACTCAAGCTATTAACATTCATTGCATTGACCGCAATGACAAGATTCTTCACTTCCAAGAAGTGGTGTCCAAGCGGACGAGCTTTATCGTAACTCCGTATCTCCGTCTAATTAAATAAAAGATGAATACTGTAAAAATGGGTTCATCTAACCGCCATGCCTTATACATATATAACACACACTACCGTTCAAACGTTTGGTGTCAGTAAGATTATTTATAAAACTATCCGTGTTGTTTATGAGGTTATTGCACGGATTACACTCCTTTTGTTTTCCACAGTGAAGGTGTCAACCCAGATATTTATATTGTGTTATATAAATCTTGTGAAATGAGCCCTAGATGGCAACAGAAAGTCATAATACATGAGCTCAGACACGCTGGAGAATATGTTTCCCTTTCTGATTTTAGGTCAAAGTCAGATTAGAAGAAGAGCTTATGTAATATACCCAACAAAATATTATTTTAAAATGATTATCACTTGCATACACCCACCCACGCACGCATACATACATGTGCACAGAAGGAAATTAAAGCAGCTATGACAGTAGCTGCATTTAATGTAAGGAGTATAATGTAGATTCACATCAGTATTAATAGCATATCTCATATGCAGATATTATGAACCACAGAGAGCTCAGGACTGGTTTTCTGCTTGTCATGCGTGGTTGGATTTTAAGATGTTTCACTGGCATTTCAATGCTTTCAGAAAGGCTTTAAGCCTCAGTTGGACATGCCATGTAAACCAATAGGACACCTCAAAGAACTGCAAAGGTATGATTAAACGTTCTTGGCATATAACATGTCACATGTCGTAACCCCCCCCCCGCTGGCAAATGTGGCTTCAAGCTCAACACATTAAATCCCAAACAGTCTGTTTTCTCTTATTTGGATCATTGTGAAATACTGTAGACTTTCCTTTGTGGTTCAGTTGCTGAAACGGCTGAAATCAGTGTAAAGCATGATGAGCATCAGAGCATCTGAGAGAAACAACGCTGGTTTGCTGGGGATTAAACAAGATTATGTTGCATTTCAAATTAAACTCACTCTGAAAGAGACTGATACGATGCTTATTTTGTTTCTTGACTTTATATATATGTTTTGTTCAAACTGTTCCTTTTAAAGAAAATGTTCACCCAAAAATGAACCTGTACGCTGTGCAAGATGTAGATGATTTCCCAGATAGCCTGGTGATATTGAGATATTGTTGAGTTTGGGCTTGGTTTAGGGGTGGGCCTTCACTATTTTAGTACATTTATTTAAAAATTGAAGTTTTGGTTTATGCCATTTTGGTTCTGCATGTGATTTATGCTTCCCTATTGTATTGTTATTATGTTTACTGAATTTAATAAGATACAATAACTTGAACTTATTTAAGTGTTTCAATAAACCATTAATTTTTCTAAATTCTTAAAAAATTGCACACATATTGCTTTAGTAATATTTATTAGGAATTTTCTGATTAAAGTTCCAACAAAATTTTAAAGATTTCTTGAAGTGCAAGTGACATGAACGTGAGCAAGAACATCATATTTTACACACAGCCCACGCCTTGTATCTGCAGAGCATCCTGCTTTCTTTCCTTTATTTATTTATTTATTTTTTTTATTTAGTCATTTAGCAGACGCTTTTATCCAAAGCGACTCACAAATGAGGACATTATAGAAGCAATCAAAACCAACAAAAGAGCAACAACATGCAAGTGCCATTACAAGTCCTGGTTAGCCCAACGCAGTACACGTAGGAGGTTTTCTTTTTCTTTTTTTATTTAAGATAACGAGTATGTAAAATATAGAAAAATGAAACTTAGTGATAGTTTTAAAAGAAACGCTAGCAGTTAGAGAATAAATATGCCATTGATAGAGGGTCAAATGTTTGTGTGTTTTTTAAAATAAAAAGAAGACAGATTAGATAAAATACAATTAGAATAGAGAGTGTTAGAGTTAGAGGGTCAAATAAAGATGAAGAGATGTGTTTTTAGCCATTTCTTGGAGATGGGTAGGATTCAGCTGCTCGGATTGAGTTAGGGAGGTCATTCCACCAGATGGGAACAGTTAATGAAAAAGTCTGTGGAAGTGTTTTTGTGCCTCTTTGGGATGGTACAGTAATGCGTCGTTCACTTGCAGAATGCAAGCTTCTAGAGGGTATATAAGTCTGAAGTGATGATTTAGGTAAAGGGGTGCAGAGCCCGAGGTGGTTCTGTAGGCAAACATTAATGCCTTGAATTTAATGCGAGCAGCTATTGGTAGCCAGTGCAAATTGATGAACAGAGGTGTGCCTTGCGTTCTTTTCAGCTCAAAAATTAAAAATTAAAAATTAATCTTGCAGCAGCGTTTTGATTAATTGTAGAGGTTTGATGGAACTGGCTGGAAGACCTGCCAAGAGAGCATTGCAATAGTCAAGTCTGGACAGAACAAGAGCCTGAATAAGGAGTTGTGTTGCATGCTCCGAGAGAAAAGGCCTGATCTTCTTAATATTATATAATGCAAATCTACAGGACTGGGCAGTTTTAATAATGTGGTCTGTGAAATTCAGCTTATCATCAATCACAACTCCAAGGTTTCTGGCAGTTTTTGAAGGAGTTATGGTTGATGAGCCTAATTGGAAGGTGAAATTGTGATGAAACGATGGGTTTGCTGAAACCACAAGCAGTTCTGTCTTGGCAAGGTTGAGTTGAAGGTGATGGTCCTTCATCCAAATGTCTGCTAGATGAGCTGAGATGTGAGCAGCTATCATCAGATCATCAGGATGGAATGAGAGGTAGAGTTGAGTGGCATCAGCATAGCAGTGATATGAAAAGCCATGTTTCTGTATGACAGAACCTAGTGAAGCCACGTAGACAGAAAAGAGAAGTGGTCCAAGAACTGAGCCCTGTGGCACCCCTGTAGCTAGAATGTTGCAACTTGGATACTTCACCTCTCCAAGATACTTTGAAGGACCTATCTGAGAGGTAAGAGTCAAACCACTGGAGTGTGGTTCCTGAGATGCCCTTTCTCAATAGGGTTGACAGGAGGATCTTGTGGTTGACCGTATCAAAAGCAGCAGACAAATCCAGCAATATAAGTAATGAAGACTTGGAAGCCGTTCTTGCAAGTCTTAGATCTTTAACAACTGAGAGCAAGGCAGTTTTTGGTCGAATGTCCACTTCTGAAACTAGACTGGTTACTGTCCAGGAGGTTGTTCTGTGTGAGAAAGGCAGTGACTTGGTTGAACACAACTTGGTCAAGTGTTTTTGCAATGAAAGGTAGAAGGGAAACCAGTCTATAGTTCCCTAAAAGAGTTGGGTTAAAAGTGGGTTTCTTAAAAAGTGCGGTTATACGAGCCTGTTTAAATGCTGAGGGAAAAATTCCAGTGTGAAGGGATGTGTTAATGATGTGAGTGAGTGCAGGAACAACTGCAGGAGAAATAGCTTGAAGGAGATGAGATGGAATAGGATCAAGCGGACAAGTAGTAGGATGACTGGAAAGGATGAGTTTAGAGATTTCTGCCTAGAGAGTGGAGAGAAGTATGTGAAGGAGTTTATGTTTTCTGGTAAGATGTGTTTGACAGATTGTGGTGTGGAAAATTGTGCAGAGAGGTTTGTAATTTTATGAATGAAGAATGTGCCAAAGTCATCAGCTGTTAGAGTTGATGAAGGAGGAGGAGGACAAAGGAGGGAGGAAAATGTTTTAAAGAGCATGCGAGAATTAGGCGAATTGTTAATTTTGTCATGATAGTATGTCCTTTTAGCAGTGGAGACATTAGCAGAGAAGTCAGAGAGGAGTGATCGATAAAAATTAAGGTCAGTAGGATTTTGTGATTTGCGCCATACCCTTTCTGCAGCCCTGAGTTTAGAACGATGTTCGCGGAGAACGACAGATAGCCAAGGGGCAGAAGGAGTGGTACGGGCTGGCCTGGAAGATAAGGGCAGAAAGTATTAAAACAAGACATCAGAGTGGAACAGAAGTGTTAGTAGCACTGTTAGCATCAAGATATGATAACTGTTTAAGGGGAGGAAGCGAAGATGAAACCATAGCAGATAGCCGGAGGGTGAGAGCGAGCGTAAGCTACGTCGATAAGTGACATGTGGAGGGGTATGTGTTGTGTTAGGGATCATGTTGAGGTTAAGAGTGAGGAGGAAGTGGTCCGAGGTGTGCAGTGGAGTAACCAGCACATGATCAGTGGAGCAGTGTCGTGTGTAAATAAGGTCCAGTTGGTTGCCTGATTTGTGAGTAGCCGTAGTTAATACTCTCTTGAGATCAAAAGAGGCAAGTAGAGTGTGGAAGTCTGCAGCCTGAGGTTTATCTAGGTGGATGTTAAAGTCTCCAAGTATAACTAAGGGTGTACCATCCTCAGGAAAGGTTGAGAGCAACAAATCTAATTCTTCCACAAAGTTAACTAGTGGTCCTGGAGGACGATAAACAACTACAAAATTGATTTTTAGAGGGTAGGTAATAGTAACCGAATGTGATTCAAAGGAGCTGTTTATACTCAGAGATGATAAAGGAGTGAATTTCCAATTATTAGAAGATGAGCAGACCAATTACCTCCACCTCTTCCAGTCAAACGGGGGGTTTGGGAAAAGGAGAAATTATTGGAGAGTGCTGCAGGTGTAGCATTGTCCTCTGGTTCCATCCAGGTCTCCATCCAGGGCCATGAGGTTAAGCCTTGAATGACTAGTAATGGAAGTAATGAAATCAGCTTTGTTGACAGCAGACTGACAATTCCAGAGACCAATAGAAAAAGAAAGTAATGTATTAGCAGACATAGGCAAAGTACACAGGTTGTTAGGATTGGGCTGTCTACAGTGTGTGATGTGTGGTTTGCGAGTGGTAGTGAGTGATAGTATTGATCTGAAAACACATAGTAAGAATTGGTTATAAAAAAGGCAGATAAAGACGAAAATTAAATAAATGAGAAGCATCTTCCTGATAATGGAAAATTAAATAAATGAGACATTGGTTGAGCAGTCAAATGGGGATCATCACCTGACCTAAGAGTTAACCCTATCCCGTGCCTTGTGTCCTGCTCCCTGATTACTGCTTCATCAGGTTATCATTCCTGAATCTGTATTATATGTGAGGACTGTAACTGATCTTCATCCAGTTTAGCCTGTTCCTACTGAAACACACACACACACACACACACACACACACACACACACACACACACACACACACACACACACACACACACACACACACACACACACACACACCACACACACACACACACACACACACACACAACACACACACACACACACACACACACACTCACACACACACACACACACACACACACACACACACACACACACACACACACACCACACACACACACACACACACACACTTACACGCATGCACGCACGCACGCAAACAGTTTATGAGAAAGTGACAGCCATAGCTATTTTGTGATACTTAAAACGAGTAATAATGTGAATTGGAAGATTTAAAGAAGTTTTCATATATATTATATATAAAAAGAAATCAGAGGGGTCATTCTGTCAAATTTTCAGAAGCTTCCCTGGCTTAAATGTTTGATTTTCTAATAGATTTTTCTGAAGAAGGATAAACATGTATAGTGATGGAAGCCAAAATATTAAATGTCATGGATGAATATTTAATGAGTAATCCGCTTTTACTAGATTCAGAGCCAATTTACGGGAGGGTAATAATGACTTCAGTAAGGTCGGTGGCAGCATTATAATGTTAATTTTACACACAGATTGATATGTTTATTAGTCAAATTTGTTGACTTTAGCAATCTTTTTTTTTTGCATTATGTTGCATATTCAAAAATTTTCTCCAAAGTTTGCATGCCTATAACTGGTAGCAGAGTACAGCTGTTTTTAAAGCACACAGCTATTAAAAACTAAGCTCAGAATCGATTCAGGAGAGAATCATGATGCAACCAGAAAGCCATTAGCGTAATGCATTTCTCTCTTGGAAATACAAAGACTAGTTTATAAATCTGAAAAATACTGTGAACGTCTAATCTGAAAAATACTGCTAATGTCTAATCTGAAAAATACTGCTAACGTCTAATCTGAAAAAATACTGCGAACGTCTAATCTGAAAAATACTGCAAACGTCTAATCTGAAAAAAACTGCAAACGTCTAATCTGAACAAAATACTGCGAACGTCTAATCTGAAAAATACTGCGAACGTCTAATCTGAAAAATACTGCGAACGTCTAATCTGAAAAACACTGCGACCGTCTAATCTGAAAAATACTGCGAACGTCTAATCTGAAAAATAATGCGAACGTCTAATCTGAAAAATACTGCGAACGTCTAATCTTCAGACGCTGCTAAGGAGGATCACTTCTCCCCAGCTCTTGTCTGAAACTTCCTGTGTCTGCTCATGCTAATAGTCTGTGTTGTTCATGAATATGTTTTCTCATGTGTAAGGGCAGCCTAATAGTTAAATCTGTGTGAGGGTAACTAAAAGGTAATGTGATATATTCCTATCTGCTGACTCTGTGTGTTAACTAGCTTACCTAGCCTGTGTGGGTAGATAAAAGGAGCTGTGGGCTGGGTGTGTTAAGTAACCATCTTGGGGTGAATGCCTTGTTTATTTTTGAACATCTTTTCTCCTGGTTATTGATAAAAGAGGGAGCTGAGGGAAGTTTATGTTGTTGGTTTTCGTATTTGTTTTGGGTGTAGGTTAGTTAGCTCCTCTAATCCTTAGTTAGCTGTGTTTTGTTTATTTTAGGGTACACCCACTTTAATTGAAACCCTGTTTTCTGTTACAACTTATGTTCCATACTTAATAAATGACTGTTACCTTTTCTTTTAAATAATTGTTGTGCTTTCACTCCAGGGCTGAGGATTGAAGTGTTCTCATTGTTGTTGTTTTTTACCACCTTTAATATATTAAACGAGTTAATTTATTTTCCTTTGTTACGCCTCCACAATTCACCTAGACAAGAACGGGGGATGTAACACTAGCCACTGTGCTAAATAAAAACCTTGGATTGTTTTGGTTATTATCTATGAGTTTGCTGATATGCTTGTCCTTGCAGCTTTTAGAGCCTGTCTATTGATAGTTTTCACGTGATGTCACACCCTTATAGGAACGCCCACCTGGAGGGCAAAACGAAGCTTTGCTCCACTGGCCGCCAGCTATTTTTGCACAGATTGCATCAAGTAATAATGTAGTAAAACACAGATATTAAAGGCGAGATTCAGTGGACACCTCATTGTTGTATATTTTGTACAGGCAAGAAGATGAAGCCAGAATATTAAAACAATGTGCAAAGTTTTAAATTAAATGGCTTCCCATAGAAAACCATTATACGGAAAACACTGAACCGTTAAGTGGACTGCGTTCATGTTCCCGGCCTCATCTGCTTGACTATGTAAACTATGCATAATTAATATAGAGATTACTCAATTTTATCTTTTTATATGACCGTTTTAAATATATTACGGCACTTTAAATATTTTTACAACATTTTGTTGCACTGTTTATAATTGAAATATTGCCGCTGGTACTTTATATGAATGAATGATGCATTTATATAGCGCTTTATTGTGTATTGCTGTACACCCAAAGCGCTTTACAATCATGTGGGGGGGGGGGGGTCTCTCCTCAACCACCACCAGTGTGCAGCATCCACTTGGATGATGCAACGGCTCCAGTGCGCTCACCACACACCAGCTACAGGTGGAGAGGAGAGAGTCATAAAGCCAAGCAAGTGTATGCACTCACCACACACCAGCTACAGGTGGAGAGGAGATAGTCATAAAGCCAATCAAGTGTATGCGCTTACCACACACCAGCTACAGGTGGAGAGGAGAGAGAGTCATAGAGCCAATCAAGTGTATGTGCTCACCACACACCAGCTACAGGTGGAGAGGAGAGAGAGTCATAGAGACAATCAAGTGTATGCTCTCACCACACATCAGCTACAGGTGGAGAAGAGAGAGAGTCATAGAGCCAATCAGTGTATGCGCTCACCACACACCAGCTACAGTTGGAGAGGAGAGAGAGTCATAGAGACAATCAAGTGTATGCGCTCACACACACCATCTACAGGTGAAGAGGAGAGAGAGTCATAGAGCCAATCAAGTGTATGCGCTCACCACACACCAGCTACAGGTGGAAAGGAGAGAGAGTCATAGAGACAATCAAGTGTATGCGCTCACCACACACCAGCTACAGGTGGAGAGGAGAGAGAGACATAGAGACAATCAAGTGTATGCGCTCACCACACACAGGTGGAGAGGAGAGAGAGACATAGAGACAATCAAGTGTATGCGCTCACCACACACCAGCTACAGGTGGAGAGGAGAGAGAGTCATAGAGACAATCAAGTGTATGCGCTCACCACACACCAGCTACAGGTGGAGAGGAGAGAGAGTCATAGAGACAATCAAGTGTATGCTCTCACCACACACCAGCTACAGGTGGAGAGGAGAGAGAGTCATAGACAATCAAGTGTATGCTCTCACCACACACCAGCTACAGGTGGAGAGGAGAGAGAGTCATAGAGCCAATCAAGTGTATGCGCTCACCACACACCAGCTACAGGTGGAGAGGAGAGAGAGTCATAGAGCCAATCAAGTGTATGCGCTCACACACACCAGCTACAGGTGGAGAGGAGAGAGAGTCATAGAGCCAATCAAGTGTATGCTCTCACACACACCAGCTACAGGTGGAGAGGAGAGAGAGTCATAGAGTCAATCAAGTGTATGCTCTCACCACACACCAGCTACAGGTGGAGAGGAGAGAGAGTCATAGAGACGATCAAGTGTATGCTCTCACCACACACCAGCTACAGGTGGAGAGGAGAGAGAGTCATAGAGACGATCAAGTGTATGCTCTCACCACACACCAGCTACAGGTGGAGAGGAGAGAGAGTCATAGAGACAATCAAGTGTATGCGCTCACCACACACCAGCTACAGGTGGAGAGGAGAGAGAGTCATAGAGCCAATCAAGTGTATGCGCTCACCACACACCAGCTACTGGTGGAGAGGAGAGAGAGTCATAGAGTCAATCAAGTGTATGCGCTCACACACACCAGCTACAGGTGGAGAGGAGAGAGAGTCATAGAGCCAATCAAGTGTATGCTCTCACCACACACCAACTACAGGTGGAGAGGAGAGAGAGACATAAAGACAATCAGTGTATGCTCTCACCACACATCAGCTACAGGTGGAGAGGAGAGAGAGTCATAGAGCCAATCAAGTGTATGCTCTTCACCACACACCAGCTACAGGTGGAGAGGAGAGAGAGTCTCATAGAGACGATAAAGTGTATGCTCTCACCACACACCAGCTACAGGTGGAGAGGGAGAGAGTCATAGAGACGATCAAGTGTATGCTCTCACCACACACCAGCTACAGGTGGAGAGGAGAGAGAGTCATAGAGACAATCAAGTGTATGCGCTCACCACACACACCTACAGGTGGAGAGGAGAGAGAGTCATAGAGCCAATCAAGTGTATGCGCTCACCATACACCAGCTACTGGTGGAGAGGAGAGCGAGTCATAGAGTCAATCAAGTGTATGCTCTCACCACACACCAGCTACAGGTGGAGAGGAGAGAGAGTCATAGAGCCAATCAAGTGTATGCTCTCACCACACACCAACTACAGGTGGAGAGGAGAGAGAGACATAAATACAATCAAGTGTATGCTCTCACCACACATCAGCTACAGGTGGAGAGGAGAGAGAGTCATAGAGCCAATCAAGTGTATGCTCTCACCACACACCAGCTACTGGTGGAGAGGAGAGAGAGCATAGAGCCAATCAAGTGTATGCTCTCACCACACACCAGCTACTGGTGGAGAGGAGAGGAGTCATAGAGCCAATCAAGTGTATGCGCTCACCACACACCAGCTACAGGTGGAGAGGAGAGAGAGTCATAGAGTCAATCAAGTGGATGGGGATTATTAGGAGGCCATGATTGACAAATGCCAGTGGGGGGAATTTGGCCAGGACACTGGGGTTACCCCCCTACTCTTTACGAGAAGTGCCATGGGATTTTTAATGACCACAGAGAGTCAGGACCTTGGTTTAACGTCTCATATGGATTGTAAATGGCCAAAACTTGCATTTTGTTCAGAAATTGCGGCTAGGAAACTTATCAAAAATTGACATGCTTGTGCAGCAGTTCTTTGGATGTTTTGCCCTCCAAGTCTTCGAGCAGTCACGTGACTGAAAACTATCAATAGCTGGACATACTGTTTTTCCACGCAATTCTAAAGACTTCCAAGTTAGTTTTTCTCCATTTGCGCTCAAGATTACGAGTTTCTTTCTTGAGAGAATGGGTATAACTGTTGTACCGTGGCGCAGCACGTTTTTCTCTAACCTTTTTTAATTTGATGGGGCAACAGTTTCTAACGTATTCGAGAAGATAGTGCCAATGTTGCTAGTAATTTTCTCTAGTTCATCTGTGTTTATGGTCACACAGAGCAGCTGAGATAAGTCCGGCAGGTTATTGGTGAATCTGTCTTTAGTGGCTGGAACAATAGTTTTGCTTGGATGATAACACGGAGCAATATAGTTAATATCATTAATACTCAGCATGCATGATACAATAAAATGGTCAGTAACATCATCACTTTGAGGTACGATATATATATCAGTAAGATCAATTCCATGCGATATGATTAAATCTAGCGTATGATTAAAACGATGAGTGGACCCGGTGATGTATTGCTTGACTCCAAAAGAGTTTATTAGGGCCGTAAACGCAAGTCCTAACACATCATTTGTATTATCTACGTGAATGTTAAAATCTCCAACAATTAACTCTTTATCAACATTAACCAATAGATCTGAGAGGAAATCTGCAAATGATTTTATAAAATATGTATATGGCCCTGGCTTACTAGTCAGATGGAGCGTAGCATCCTGGAGATGTTGTCCGATAGGAGTTCTGCTCTGACTCTGCTGGGGTGCAGGCCATCAGCACGGAAAAGCCTAGGACGCTCCCAGAAAAGATTCCAATTATTATCAAAGAGCAGTATGACTTTACACCATGACAACAACCATTCGTTTAAAGCAAACAGTCTACTGAACCTTTCGTGTCCTTGTCGATACGTGGGAACAAGTCCTGACACAATGATCGTCGTCGCGGGCGATGTGCTGCATACCGTCTCAATCAGGCTCCTGAAGTCCCTCTTCAGTGTCTCCGTCTGCCGCAGCTTGGTGTCAGTCACCCCCGCGTGCAGCACGACCGATCCGACGCTCTTGTTGCCTTTCAGGATCGCAGGTGTCTGCACAGAAACATCAAGAACACGAGCACCAGGGAAACAGTGAGTGTGCACTTTACCTTCAGCTAACGTAGCACAGACGTGCCGAACGATGGAGTCTTCGACGATCACAGCGCCACGTTCGGTCTCGCGGAGTGAAGCGAAGCAGTTTCGGGTGGAGATCTCGAAGACCGGAGGCGGTGGAAGGGGAGAGGACGTCGCCTGGGGCCTGGCTTGCATCTTCCGCTGCTGCTGCACCCAGGGTCAATGGTTTCCTGGCGCCGGAGTGAAGGACATCTGGGAAGATCGCGTCCTGAGTGCACTGGGCGTGTGCAAGAATCACACGGAGTAGAGGT
>CM049809.1:18458492-18583492 GCA_027422405.1 Ptychobarbus kaznakovi
TTGTAAGTTTGCCCACTTAAAAAAAGAAGGGTTTATCATTTGTAGGTGTATTTGAACTGACAGAGACAGAAAATCAAACAAAAAATCCAGAAAAAGCAGCATACAAATGTTAAAATAGATGTACATTTCAATAAGTCAAATAATCATTTGATACCCTTCGCAAAACAGGACATAGTACTTGGTGGCAAAACCCTTGTTGGCAATCACAGAGGTCAGACGTTTCTTGTAGTTGGCCACCAGGTTTGCACACATCTCAGGAGGGATTTTGTCTCACTCCTCTTTGCAGATCCTCTCCAAGTCATTCGAGGTTGACGTTTGGCAACTCGAACCTTCAGCTCCCTCCACAGATTTTCTATGGGATGAAGGTCTGGAGACTGGCTAGACCACTCCAGGACCTTAATGTGCTTCTTCTTGAGCCACTCCTTTGTTGCCTTGGCTGTGTTGTTTGGTCATTTCAAGATTGGGGAAAGAAGCTGGAGACCATCATACATCTTCAGTGTTCTGGCTGAGGAAAGCAGGTTCTCATCTAATAATTTACGGTACATGGCACCGTTCATTGGCCCCTCAATGCGGTAAAGTTGTCCTGTCCCCTTAGCAGAAAAACAGCCCCAAAGCATGATGTTTCCACCTCCATGCTTCACTGTAGGGATGGTGTTCTTGGGGTGGTAGTCAGCATTTCTCTTTCTCCAAACACAACAAGTCGAGTTGATGCCAAATAACTTGATTTTGGTCTCATTTGACCTTGCACATTCTCTCAAGCCCTCCCTGAATCATTCAGATGTTCATAGGCAAACTTCAGACGGGCCTTTACATTGCCTTCTTGAGCAGGAGGACCTTGCAGGCGCTGCAGGATTTCAGTCCTTCACGGCGTAGTGTGTTACCAATAGTTTTCTTGGTGACTATGGTCCCAACTGCCTTGAGATCATTAACAAGCTCCTTCCGTGTAGTTCTGGTCTGATTCCTCCCCTTTCTCATGATCATCATTACCCCATGAGGTGAGATCTTGCATGGAGCTTCAGACCGAGGGCGATTGATGGTTATTGTGTATTTCTTCCATTTCCGAATAATCGCTCCAACAGTTGTCTCCTTCTCACCAAGCTTCTTGCTGATGGTCTTGAAGCCCATTCCAGCCTTGTGCAGATCTACAATCTTGTCCCTGATGTCCTTTGACAGCTCTTTGGTCTTGGCCATGGTAGTGGAGAGGTTGGAATAGTAAATACAAATTCTATGGACAGGTGTCTTGTATACACAACAAGCTGAAATTAGGAGTATCTTCTTAAAGTGACAGGACTGTGTTGCACATGTGCACATAACCAATCTTTGAGAGACAAAATTCCTGCTGGTTGGTAGGGTATCAAATACTTATTTGACTTACTAAAATGAAAATCTTGTTTACCATTTGTATGCTGCTTTTTTGTTTGATGTTCTGTCTATATCAGTTAAAATAAACCTACTTTAAAAATGATAAGCCCTTTTTTAAGTGGGCAAACTTACAAAATCAGCAGATGATCAAATAATTATTTTCCCCACTGTTTAATATAATATAATATAATACATATAATATAATGCTATATAATATAATATTAGGCTATATAATTTAATATAATATAATATTAGGCTATATAATATAATAATGTTTAGATGTTAATTATGTGGACAGTACTCAGTTTATAAGAAATAAAAAAAATTCTGACGTTATTCTTCATTCAGTTAAATTTCAACTGTAAAGTAAAGATGATTATTCATGATATCTTATGCTCTGTGATAAGGGTATTGTGCTAGTGCAATTCTTGGGAACTGAACATTTCAACTGTATAGTAAAGTCATATGATTATTAAATGATTATTCATGATATCTTATGATCTGTGATTAAGGGTATTGTGCTAGTGAAATTCTCGGGAACTGTTGATTTCATTACATAATAAAAAGGAAAACATGCCATTGGTTAAGCAGTCAAGTGGTTGTATTGTCATTTCCCTCCTAAAAAAATAATAAATGACACTCCGTATCCCTGAAACACTGCAGTGCAAAAACATAAACATGTATGTCTTACAACACATAACATTCAGCCAACAACCAAATGATACATTAATTGCTAGGCAGTTCTCAAATTATAATGATCTTTAACTACATAGATAGTATAAAATATTTATTTGAGATGACGTGTTTGATTTTATGGACTGTGATAATGGTTCTTTCTTGCTTTCTTTATGCTTTTTAGAGGAGTTTACCCCAATGAGTCAGTTTTCCACTGAAATGCTGAAGTCACTGCAAAAGTGAGAACATCAGCAGTGCATTGATTGAGTCATTATGCATTTAATCTGTTTAATACATCCTTGTGTATTTGATTTGATGCATGATTTCTCACAGAAAACAAGTCAATTAGTTGCATTTTTTGGGTTATTGGAAAACATTGCACATTGTTGTGTGCTAATAGAGTAACCTTTTATTTTTGCCCGTTGAACCTTTAGTCTAAGAAAGGAAACAGGAAACCAGTTTGGGGTGTGTGTGTGATAATGCATGTGCACGTGTTCATGTACTGTATCACTCGGGAACAGACTAACTGTGTTACATTCACCGTTTCTTTAAGCTCTCTTCCCTCCCTGTCCGACTCTGACACTTATACACACTCTTTAGGGTGGAAGTATCATTTAAAAAGTGAGGAAGTGAGACATTCACAATGGACAAGAAAAATGCTTATTAGGACTGTTTTCACTTACCTTCCTGCGTGTCTTCTTTGGTTTTTCACCTTTTTGTTGTAGTCTTTCATGTTATCTTGTACAAACAAGGGGTGGGAGGAGAGACATAGTGAACGTGATGTGATGTTGTGTTTCCTCAGGAGAGCAGTATGGACAGTTCAGATATCAGAGGGCAAAGGCATGAGTGAAGATGACCTTAAAAGCAGTCAAAAGTGAGTATGCAAACACACATATGCAGATGTATTTGAGCAGGGCCGTTGAGATGCTTCACTTCATCTAGAACACTTTAAACTAAAGAGTGTTGTGTTGTGTGTGTGTGTGTGTGTGTGTGTGTGTGTGTGTGTGTGTGTGTGTGTGTGTGTGTGTGTGTGTGTGTGTGTGTGTGTGTGTCATCGCATATTAATTGATAGACTATGCAGAAAATATGTGATACTGTATGTTTAAATTATTTTGTCAAAAAGAGATACAGACAAAAATACAGTACTACAGTTTTACTACAGTAAAACAGCATTTAAGAGCACAGTTGAAGTCAAGTGTTTCACCGCATAATGTGTAAAAATAGGCATGAGAAAATCAATTATGATCGTTTATGGCAAAATGTAGACATGTCTGTTGTTATTTTTATGGAACCTGTTGTATATGATTATACACTAATAATAATATCAAAATTGGATCTATAAATAAATGTACTAGTTTAGTAGTAATACCATTGTACTGTAAAATACATTTTTTTTATTTTATTTTAGAACAGTAAATTACAAAATTACAATAATTGTATTTAATAATACTTATATTTATATCATAATCAAGATGGTGACAACACTAAATCCTGAACTGCACACTGCCACGCGTCACTCTGTAACACACATACTTATTATTATTTGTATTATTACATTAATGGTTCAGTTACAGTATGTAATGTACTATTATTATATTACTTTATAAAAATGAAATCAGTTAAGAAATGTACAGCTTTAGTAGTAATAATTTCAGATTGGTTAAATAAATTAAAATGCACATTAGTCTAAATGTAGAAGCACAGATGAATATTTATATGCTGGAATATAATATGTATGAGAAAACTGCTTAAATTTAATTTAGGAACAAAGTAATTAATGCGTGTTGGAACCTATTCTATACGACTATACAACAAAAACAATAATATTAATAATAATTGTATTTTACAGTAGTACAATTAGTGCTGCTATTTATGGCTGTCTTACTGTTTTGCTATACAAAACAAATAATAATATAATAATAATAACAATTGTTGTTATTGTTATATTCAATAGTAAAAAACAATTATCAATACATGCATTGCTTTAGTAGGACTGTACTGTAACATAAAAATGCAGGATTTAATAAACAAATATTTTACAACACTTATATTTAGTAATATTTATGTTTATTTCTTTGCTTTCTATTATTCAACCATAGACCTTTTATTTCGGCGTGGACAGCGCTATGAGACTTTAAGCTCCACATTTGTTGAAACAGATTTATGAACAATTGTCATTACTACATGGCCAGCGCATCATATTGCATCTTTATTATATTCTATAAACGGCCCAAACTCATTGCAGGATATAGAGATTGTGGAACAGCATTTACTGTGAACCGAGACGATGAAAAACACTGACCCATATTCATTTACAAATGATTCAAAGACGAAAACGTTTTCAAGCATCAGAACAATACAAATGTAATACAGCTTCTAATTATGTTTTCTCCCTCAGCATTAGAATGCATCCTGTTTATATTGTTTTAAGTATTATTGTATTTCTTATTTTTTGATAAAAATAATGTCTGTAAATATATTTTTACCCTGAATTACAGTAGACATGCCCTCACTAAAATGTAATTCGGTGTAACAACAGTTCATACACAAAAAACCCTAAATAAACATTAGATGACATTAAAAGCCTCTATTTAAGGTTCACAACACAGCCGCAAAAAAAACTAACTAATTAGTTTTCATTTCATTTTAAGTATTTGCCACTATCCTTCACACTACATTTGACTTATTTGTCAGCAAAACCTTTTTAATAATTAAAAATATGATACAATTTATTATGTATGTAAAATGTATTATTTTATTACATTTTCCTTTAGATGTTTTAATTAGTACAGGTCAGAATAAGTATGCTGTTTTGTTTTTGCATACGTATATCTGTTACACTGAAGGATGATGGGACATTATTTAACCCACATTTTGACATTTTATTTTCACAAAGGTTATTGAAATATTAAAGTAGATGCTTTACTTGCATTTTATATGCTTTCTATGTGTATGTATATCATGTATATTATGTATATTAAGTTTTAAAATATATATATTTTGCTGTCAAATGTAGCGTGTTAACGCATGCAATCTTTTTTAGTTTTTTTTAGTTTAACATGTTAAAGATATTTAACACAATTAACACAGGGCTGGAGCTAGGGTTGGCCACCACACTCACAACTTCTGCTTCTTGAAAAGAATTGCATTTATTTAGACGTGAAACATCTTTACGACCGTATCGAATGGGGGACTTTTGAGACGCACACTCTTACTTCACCTCAGCACCATGACCACACTAGACAAACAAGCGCAGAAAGGGTACATGTGATGAGGGAGCTTCAGTAGATCATCAGTGAACTGAGGTAAGATGAGATGTTGTCAGGCCATATGTCAGTAAATAAAAATATTCCTGTCCTGTCCTGTCCTGCCAGCCGTTATACTGTGCTCGTAGCGCATGTTCTTCAATTGAGTGCATAATATAAAAATAACAAATGAAACTGCAAGCATGCAATGTCATAGGTATGTCATCTGTTAAGTCATGAAGTTACCCAAAATGTGATTAAAGCTGCCTTAAAACATTTAAACAGGCTCGTATAACCCCACTTCTTAAGAAACCCACTCTTAACCCAACTCTTTTAGGGAACTATAAACCGGTTTCCCTTCTACCTTTCATTGCAAAAACACTTGAACGATTGTGTTCAACCAAGTCACTGCCTTTTCTCAGACAGAACAACCTCCTGGACAGTAACCAATCTGGCTTTCAGAAGTGGACATTCCACCAAAACTGCCTTGCTCTCAGTTGTTGAAGACTAAGACTTGCAAAAGCGCTTCCAAGTCTTCATTACTTATATTGCTGGATCTGTCTGCTGCTTTTGATAGTGTAACCACCAGATCCTCTGTCAACCCTATTGAGAAAGGGCATCTCAGGAACCGCACTCCAGTGGTTTGACTCTTACATCTCCCAGATAGGTCCTTCAAAGTATCTTTGGAGAGGTGAGGTATCCAAGTCGCAACATCTAGCTACAGGGTGCCACAGGGCTCCAGTTCTTGCACCACTTCTCTTTTCAGTCTACATGGCTTCACTAGGTTCTGTCATTCAGAAACATGGCTTTTCATATCACTGCTATGCTGAATGACACTCAAACTCTACCTCTCATTCCATCCTGATGATCTGACGATAGCTGCTCGCATCTCAGCATGTCTAGCAGACATTTGGATGAAGAACCATCACCTTCAACTAAACCTAGCTAAGACAGAACTGCTTGTGGTTTCAGCAAACCCATCGTTTCATCACAATTTCACCTTCCAATTAGGCTCATCAACCATAACTCCTTCAAAAACAGCCAGAAACCTTGGAGTTGTGATTGATGATAAGCTGAATTTCACAGACCACATTACTAAAACTGCCTGGTCCTGTAGATTTGCATTATATATATTAAGAAGATCAAGCCCTTTCTCTCGTAACATGCAACACAACTCCTTGTTCAGGCTCTTGTTCTGTCCAGACTTGACTATTGCAATGCTCTCTTGGCAGGTCTTCCAGCCAGTTCCATCAAACCTCTACAATTAATCCAAATCCGCTGCTGCAAGATTAATCTTTAATGAGCCGAAAAGAACGCACGTCACACCTCTGTTCATCAATTTGCACTGGCTACCAATAGCTGCTCGCATTAAATTCAAGGCATTAATGTTTGCCTACAGAACCACCTCTGGCTCTGCACCCCTTTACCTAAATTCATTACTTCAGACTTATATGCCCTCTAGAAGCTTGCGTTCTGCAAGTGAACGACGCATTACTGTACCATCCCAAAGAGGCACAAAATCCCTTTCACAGACTTTTTCATTAACTGTTCCCATCTGGTGGAATGACCTGCCCAACTCAATCAGAGCAGCTGAATCCTTACCCATCTTCAAGAAACGGCTAAAAACACATCTCTTCATCTTTATTTGACCCTCTAACTCTAGCACTCTCTATTCTAATTTAATTTTATCTAATCTGTCTTCTTTTTATAAAAAAAAAACACAAACATTTGACCCTCTATCAATTGCATATTTATGCTCTAACTGCTAGCTTTTCTTGTAAAACTAACACTAAGTTTCATTTTTCTATATTTTACATACTCGTTATCTTAAAAAAAAGAAAGAAAACCTTCCTATGTGTACTGCGTTCGGCTAACCAGGACTTGTAATAGCACTTGCATGTTATTGCTCTTTTGTTGGTTTTGATTGCTTCTATAATGTCCTCATTTGTAAGTCGCTTTGGATAAAAGCGTCTGCTAAATGACTAAATAAATAAATAAAACAGTGCAAGCATGTAAGTATTTGTTATGAACGAGTCACATTAAAGCACATGTCTCTGAAATGCAGTGCTTTTCCAGACTGTCTCCTCATCTAACACACCTGATTCAACTCATCAGCTCCTTAGTAGAGACATTAATACCTGAAGCATGCCATTAAAGGTAAAGAGTTGAGAGAAAATACGATGCATGTCAGAATCATGTCACGTTCAGCAGCGGCAGCTCTTAAAGTAATAGCAGCCAAATAACCAGCTGCTGTAATGTCTGTTCATCAAAGAACAAGAGAAAAAAAACAGGGAAATCAACTTCAAGATTAATATATATATAATTTAGAATTTAGTGTTTGATCAATTTATTACATTTCTGTATATTTCTGGCCTTCAGTCATAAAAAAGATGCCATTAAACAAATATTTAAAATATACTGTATGTTGTTTCTAAATTAATTTGAAGATTGAATGTGAAATTATTACAATATAAAAGTATATTTAAAAACTTGTAAAAAAAATGTAACTTCATGATTATATATATATTTTTTTAAATGTGTGATTTAATTAGTTAATTGTTAACAGCACTAATATATATGCAGTAGGGGTGTAACGGTTCACAAAGTCACGGTTCGGTTCGATACGACACAGTGGTGTCACGGTTCGGTATGTTTTCGATACGGGGGCGGGGCAATTGGTTACCTCACAATGTTGGAAATCTTTCTGTTTTAAACAGTGCCAATCCTAGACTTCTGGGTGCCCTACGAAAAACTGTGTCGCCGGGGGGATCTTGGGATGAAAGATGAAAATTTAGATGAAATGCATTTGTCCGTGTTTCACTCCGTCTCGAATCGCGCTCGGAAAGCGCTCAAGAAACATCGCTTCCGCGGCTCGTTACACTCGTTTTTCTTTTCTTTTTTTGTCCCATGCAAGAGACTGTACGACATTTTACATTACATGATTTGACCAACATTTTATGTAGAGATGGTGAGAGCGCACCGCATTAAAATAATTGATCATTCATGTTTTCACAACCACTGGCCAACTTCAAAAACTAAACTAAAATAAAATCATCTTTGAGAGCAAGGGGGCCCCCCCTACGCAGCTTGCACACACACACACACACACACACACACACACACACACACACACACACACACACACACACACACACACACACACACACACACACACACACACACACACACACACACACACACAACACATACATATATATATACATATATACATTTCGTAACATGAATTGCTTTCACACCCCACAGCTATTTTCTCACATGGTGAAAAGCACCTTTAAATGAATGTGATGGTTTCGTGTCAGAACTGCCAACTGTCACACATGTGAGACTCACACTCTTATTCCACATGTCCATTTTCTCGTGCAATGAAAAAAAAAAAAAAACACGTCCTCAAATGACAGCAAGGGCACCTTCAGATGAATCTTTAATAATAGGGTATTTGTGAAAGAGATCCACCAAACGCTCAAGTGCATATTTGTGTTAGTGCTCTGTGGAGAACATCTGTGGATTTACTTTCTGATCTTCCTTCACATTCAAGTTCAAGTCAAATTTATTCACCGCTCAAAACTCCAGATTTTTTTTCTTGACTCATGAATCCTCTCAATATAACAAACTGTGTGCAGCCACTATGTCAAGAGCTTTATTGATTATATTATAACAGAACATGTAATCGAGATTGGGAAATGTGGAGTTCATTTTCAAAGCCGTGATTGATATAGGGATAGCCATAGCAATGGTAAACTGGAATAATTTCTAAACGTATGTAAATGGTAAGAATTAGAAAGAATCAAATTATAAATCATTTATTGCTATTGTGTTAACATGTAATCAAATGAGCGATAAAAATAACTAATCTGATTATGAATATTTTAAAGTGTAATATAATCTAATTACAAGTACAAGTAATCTTTCGGATTACATGAAATCAGTTACAACACAGCACTGCTCACATATTACATCCACATTTTACTAGAGCATCCTCGCTCATTTCAGACGCACCCTTGGTTAGTCTCAGCCTCAGACGTCACGCCGAATGTTGGCTAAACGTCTGATGCATATGGCACACTTCACTGGAAACACTTCAGGAGTGTCGAAGTCATCGTCGGATTGGTTGAAATATACAGGATTTCCGGGAGACGTGTGTGTCGCAAACCAGACACCCGTCGTGTTTACAACTGTGACGACAAATGCTTATCAGGATCAACTAAATGCTGGATTTTCAAAAGTATTTGAAATATTTAAAGTTCGCGGCATAGAATCTTCAAAATACATCTGAGAGTTTTATACACTGGTCTGTTATTGTGGCGACATTTCCACGACTCAAAACGTGACGCTGAACGAAACGAACCGTGATTGGTTGTTTGACATGCCGGTCAAATGGGCGGGGCTTGGCCAATGAAAGCTACCATAGATTCCAGACCTTCAGCCATCAGTCTAAATGTCTGGCTATGCGAGACTAGGACAGGGTTTATACAGCGTGAAACGATTTGATGTCAGAACAGTACATCTAGATGCTAGGCAACAGTCACCCAATCGCATGCATCATATTCATGTGCTTTGGACAGTTATGGAAACATAGAGCATTGTATAAACAGTCGTTTCATTGTTTGAGTGGAAGAAATGTCAAATGGTGACATATTCATCCTTACCATCTGAAAGTCCATTCTGAAAGACTTGATAGTGCCGTCGGAAATATATAACATTAGGATGCACAACTCTAGAGCTGTTATGTACAGTATATATTACAATCAGTGACACGGCAAATATGCAAATAAGAACGTGAACCTGAGATGAGTGTGAAACGTGAGATTACGGATACCCAGGATTAATTGTTAAGCCCTGGGTTAATTATGAGCAATGTGAAACGTGAAGATAACCCAGGATTGCCTTTACCTGGTTGGCAGCCCAGTGCCAGTTTTAGCAATCTTACAATATGTGACCCTGGAGCACAAAAGCAGTCATAAGTAGCACGAGTATATTTGTAGCAATAGCAAAAAATACATTGTGTGTCAAAAATCCAAAAATCATTATGATATTAAGGAAAGATCATGTTCAATGAAGATAGTAAATGTCCTACCATAAATATAACAAAACTTATTTTTTGGTTAGGCAAATATTGTCCGATCCTAATACACCATACATAAATGGAAAGATTTAATATTAATTCAGCTTTCAAATGATGTATAAATCTCAATTTTAGAAAATTGACCCTTATGACTGCTTTTGAGGTCCAGGGTCACATATATGTATTTTAATGAATACAAGCTGTCTCTATTTCTTGTTCTCTTTTAGCATGGGTTTTAAGACTCCTCCCGGTTGTGCTCTTCTTCGTCTGTTACTATTGCTCCCAGTTCTACTTTGAGAGGTTAGTGCCGTCACCTGCTCTACATGGTATCAAATACATTGGTTTCATTGGTTATTATTGTTTTTGTTCTTCTTGCAAAAGCTGCCACGGTGTACTTATGCAAACTACTGATTTGTTTTTTTCTTTAAGCTATGGAGGCAGCAGAAAGTCCTCTCAGCCCACGGTTCCTCTCTGTCACAACTATCGCTTGCAGAGGAAGTGGGAGAGTCTCAAATTAAAGTATGTGACCTTCACATGTTTCACATGTTCACATGTATAACAGTTTTGGGGAAACTCATGTTGTTTCAAACCTGTATGACTTTCTTTTTCGTTTCTGTGGAACATAGAATCAAAATTAAATACCTATTTTTGCACCATATAGTGGAAGTCAGTGGTAACCAAACCTATTTGGCAACCAACATTTTTCAAAACGACATGAAAATGAGCAAATAATGAAACTTTTTATTTTTGCAAGGACAGCAGTATTTATCTGATGCAAAAACATTGAGTTTAATAGCATTAACATGTGTAAGCTCATCAGTCATATTTATTTTTTATAAAAATGATTTCCTCAATCTGAGTGGTTTAAAACTTGATGACTTATTTTTAGAAATGCAATCTAAACAAACAAATAAAAAGATTGACTTCATTCAGTAAGTCTAAATGGTTATTAAAAAAGTCGAACCTTAACTGTTCGCAGTCAAAATTCCTATGGATCGACCATAACAAATGGACTGGAAAATGCATTTATTTAAAATATGTTTTGAATAAAATCAATATACCAGATGCAAAGTTGAATGAACACACACACAAATGAAGGGACGAGGCTATAAAACATCCAGAGTGTGATAATTTAAAGATACGCACGCACGCACGCACGCACGCACACACACACACACACACACACACACACACACACACACACATATTATTTTTCTTTTCCACCTGAAGGCAGCAGTCTGCCACAAATGCGTGAGTAGAGAGGTTTGTGTATTTGCATTTCCATCCAAGTGTTAGAGGAATTTACAGTTTTACAGTAAATAAGAGAGGTTTGTGTATTTGCGTTGACAAACAAAAGAAGTACAAAGGATGGTTCCACTTTCTGATTAGAGGAATTTACACATAAATAAGAGTTGCATGATATCTAAATGACCTATGACAAACAAAAGAAGTACATCATTTTATTGTTTCCACCTTTCTGTTCTGATTTTAAATTTTGTAAGTTACATTTGTATTGTTACGTTACAGTAAGTTGCATTCCTACTGTTCTGTCCTGGTCAAAAGTGACATGTGTTTTCTGTATGGCCAAAGTGTGACACAGCTGGCCGCTGTTTTGCCAAGCATTTGGAGAGTTAAATAGCATTTGAAACACAATCTGAGATTGGTTTACACAGCTGGCCGCTCCCCATCTGAGCATGTAGAGTGTCTCACCGTCCTCCATCTGGAGTTTCACCTTTCGCATGTATTTGTTTGTTGATTCGCCTGCTATCAGATCTGATCAGATCTAGGAAGACTAATCTTTTAGTATCAAAACAAAAATTCATCTTGCTCAAAAGACAAATCTGTCCACATTAATTCAGCATTGGGACCCACATTACATTAAAGCAATATTTCACTCAGTAACATCTTATGAAGGAAAAAGCTGTGCATTTTTCAAAAACGACCAGCCTACAAAAAAACTGCTTATATTTCTTGCTTTATAATTTTATTACCAAATATTGGATTCAATCTTTTTATCAACTTGTTTTATTTCAAATAGCAAATAGTTGTGTTGGTTTTGGAGCTGATTGGTCACTTGCTTCATTAATAGCTTACGCACCTCAGTTTTTGAGTCAACATTGGCAAAATAATCCACAAATAAGGCCTATTTTCACTCAAAAACTGATCTCAGATCAATTTCCAAAATATTTTTGTTCTTAACCCAGTTAGCCAACAGTCTGGGGCAATGTATTCAACAATGTATTCAAAATTGTTTAGTCTGTGACAGAATACAGGCACAGAAATGGGTGAAAATGGACAGCTTTTTTCCTAACAGCAGCTCTTAAAAGCCATCAGGATTTATTTTCCAGCTGGTGTAGCCAGAGAATAACAGGGCACTTAATGAAAAAGGACACTCCTCTCGCTCTCGGGCGGTGGGAGCATGTTAAAGCCTGGCAGCACTGTAAAACCAACACATCCACGTGTGATAATTCTGGCGGTGCTGTTATGACAGACTAGAGTGATTAACCCACATACCAGTCTCAAGCTTTTGAGCACTACCAAAGACAACACAGCCAAACGAGGACCCTGTGCAATATATTGTGTTGTTTGTAAACTGACATGTAGTCATCACTGGAGAATGTTGTCATTGCATTGTTTTCACAATGAAGCTTCACAATGTAACAATTATCACACACACACACACACACACACACACACACACACACACACACACACACACACACACACACACAGTATAAATATTTGCACACATATTTGTTCCAAAAATACCTGCTTGGAGGCTGTGTTAATTACTAGGATAGTGCTGAAAAGCAATATCATTTTCATACAATTAATATTTTCTATTTTTATAATTGATTTAAATTTCATATTTAAAGACTGTCATTAAGTCAATTAAATCTATACTCAAAAAAGTAAATGTCTAAAATGAATTTGAGTAGTTTGTATTTGAGTCTGTCCTTTGTTTGACCGACACAGCATGAGCCGAAACACTGAGCTCTTTCTGAAGCTGGAGGATTTCTTCTGGCGGGAACATCTGTCAGCTGAAGCTCTGCCCTATGGTATTAAAGGCAGCGGTATGTACAACTTCTGTCGCTCCCTTCTCTTATAATCTTTCCTTTAATACAATGGTTAAATCTACTGCAAAGTCATTAAGCTAATGCTTATGTTAAACCTGGCTTGAGTACATGATCGTATACATCTCATTGCTGAAACCTCACATGACCCAGAAAGCTTTCAGTCAACATATATGAAGAAGTTAGTCTGTTCTGTAGTCGGCATGCTTTTGCTGCATGCTGTTCATCGTTCTGCATGCAGTGCATTCGTGTTGATGCATTCATAATGGTGCGCTTTGTTCAAATACTTTCTTCTTTGTCTCTGCAGAGCTCCTGCTTCTGAAGGTCTTGGCAGTGACTTCCAGCTACACAATGCCAGCAAACATTGAGAGGTGAAGTAGGGCCGAGCTGCTTTCACAAGTATCTAAACTCTGAACTCAAGCTCCCATAAGCTTGAAGAAACCCATTCCTCAGATTCGGTCTTTTGCTACAGTTGCGGTGTGGCGTGAGCTTCTGCACGCATTATAAATTAATTAGAGTAATGCTCTTGCTCATGTTCAAAATTATCTTATTTAAAGGGTTACTCCACCCCAAAACAAAAATTGTAATTTCTCACTTACCCCCGTGTTGTTCCAAACCCGTAAAAGCTTCATTCTTCTTCGTAACACAATTTAAGATATTTTGGATGAAAACCGGGAGGCTTGACTGTCCCATTGACTGCCAAGTAATTAACACTGTCAAGGCCCAGAAAAGCATGAAAGACATCATCAAAATAGTCCATCTGCCATCAGTGGTTCAATATGAATTTTATGAAGCGACGAGAGTACTTTTTCTGCGCAAAGAAAACAAAAAAAACGACTTTATTCAACAATTTGTCTCCTCCGCGTCACCATAGCACAATTTTGGAGAGTATTCGCTGTACTGCGTACGCTGTTCTGTGTTAGCCGCACCACACGGATACGCTGTTTTCATTCAAATCAAAGCGTAAAAAAAATAGAAAACATATCCATGTGGTGCGGCAGAATGAATGAAAGAAGTAAATCCCTACAGCCCCTACTTAGTGCTGGCTAATAGTGACTAAATATGCAAGTGTGCTACTCACAATCCTATTACCAATTCATTTTAATTTGTACTTTTTCATTTGATCAGTTTTCTCTATTAATTTGATGTTTGTTTAATGATCATTAGTAAATAAATACAAATTGGCTAAATATTCACTCACCCTCTGGTCATCCAAGATGTAGATGAGTTTGTTTCTTCATCAGATTTGGAGAAATGTAGCATTGCATCACTTGCTCAGCAATGGATGCTCTGTAGTGAATGGGTGCCGTCAGAATGAGAGTCCAAACAGCTGATAAAACATCACAATAATCCACAGCACTCCTGTCCATCAGTTAACATCTGGAGAAGAGAATAGATGTGTGTTTGTAAGAAACACATCCATCATTAAGACATTTTAATTTTAAACAGTTGCTTCCAGCCAAAATATGAGTCCATAATCCATAATAATGCTTCCTCCAGTGAAAAAGTGCATCTCCTGTTATCTCTCACATCAGAATCCACTCATATATTTGTTTCGAGCTGTTTTGGTGCTTAAATGTGAGCAGATTTCTCTCCTGATTCATTGGAGGAAACGTTATGGATTATGGACTCATATTTTAGCAGGGAACAATGGTTTTAACAATGGATTTGTTTCTTACAAACATGCAGCTTTTGTCTTAACTGATGGACTGGAATGGTGTGGATTATTGTGATGTTTTTATCAGCTGTTTAGACTCTTATTCTGACGGCACCCATTCACTGCAGATCATCCATTGCTGAGACAAGTGATGCAATGCTACATTATCCAAATCTGATGAAGAAACAAACTCATCCTAATCTTGGATGGCCTGAGGGTGAGCAAATTGTCAGCAAATTATCTTTGGGCGAATTATTCCTTAAAGTTTTAAGACATAATACATATTTAATAGAAATTGCATAGAAAATAAAATCGCTTGTATAATATTTAGGCTGACAAGCAACATTTTCTGAACCAAAGCATTTATTTTCACTACAAAATAAAGGTTTTGTGGTCTTTGTTGTGTACCGCATTGATGGAAAGTGCTCTGTGTGTCAGCAGCTTAGATTGCAGGACGTGTGCAGTCATTGGAAACGGCTTTTCCATAAAAAACAGTTCGCTGGGGGAGATCATTAACAAATACGACGTGGTGATCAGGTAAATAAAACCTCCACCTCCGTTTGACCTTTCAGTGTTTCTGTTACACTGTCTTTATGTAGCATCACAGGCTCCTCATTATTTAAAACAAATACTCTTTTCTAATGCAGGTCCTCAGGAAGTTTTAGCTAGAGCTTTATGAGCCTTTTAGTTCAATTTTCCTCTCCATCTCTTGTTTTCCATTGTCCACTGAATATTTTTTCTTTCTATGCACAGCGTGAGAGCCTTTCCATTAGCCTGGCTTGTATTTTGCATTCTTGTTTTATTGTAAGTCTGTCGAGTGGCATATAATAAGCTCACTTAATAATAATACCTCCTGCAATTAGAGCTCTGCTTGGCTACTGTTTCTCAACCTTTGTCTCTCAAGCCGCTTTATAGCCTTGGAATGAACCAATGCCATTTCATTTTTTTCTTAGCCTCTAACAAACGGCAGAATTTGGCTGAGTGTGTTTTTCCATGGTCTCCCGTCCTCGCCGTGTGCTCAGAAGCTAATTGTGGCGGGGGAGTGGGTGTCGCTTGACATTTGGTGTCGAGTTACAAATCCTGATGCTTCGGAGTCACCATTAGGCAGAGATTTGAGCAGAACACCAGCCCCTCTCTAATCTCATTTGTGAGAAAAAGGGTGTTTTTTCCTGCACGGATTCACTCCCATGAAAAATAAGTTACAACGTGGGGGTTAGTTGATAAGGATGTGCTTTTAGTTTCTCACGCCAAGTCCATGATGTCCATAAAACTGTGGAGAGCAGGGATACTTGTAAAACTTTTGGTTATGCTCATATATATATATATATATATATATATATTTCACATATTTTAAGTTTATGAAGTCTCTTCTGCTCACAAAGGCTGCATTAATTTGATCACAAAATATTAAATATTGTAATTTTATGGAATATTACACTTTAAATAGCTATTTTTCTAAATAATAATTTAACAATATAATAAAATATTACAACTTTATCCATTTCTTTAATCACTTTTGATCAATTTAATGCATGTGGTGTGAATTACAGCATGTCTTACAAATTAATTACTGTAATACTTTTCCTCATTTTCAAAATTATCTTGCTTAATATATTAATATAAATGACTGTCTGACAGTCTTTTAAAAGGAGAAGTAAACCTTGCCGGCTAATAGTGACTAAATATGCAGGTGTGTTACTCACAGTCCTGTTACCCATAAGGCCATGCAAGATGTCAGGATGAGTTTGTTTTTTCATCATATTTGAAGAAATGTAGCATTGCATCAGTGTCTCAGCAATGGATGCTCTGCAGTGAATGGGTGCCGTCAGAATGAGTCCAAACAGCTGATAAAAACTATCACAATAATCCACATCACTTCAGTCCATCAGTTAACATCTGGAGAAGAGAATTGCTGTGTGTTTGTAAGAAACACATCCACAATTAATTAAAACATTATAACTTTAATCAGTTGCTTTCAGCAAAAATATGAGTCCATAATAATGCTTCCTCCAGTAAAAAAAAGTCCATCTCCTGTTGTCTCTGACATCAAATTCCATTTTTTTATAATAATTTAAAATAATAAATATTTTTTTTAATTGCAATGACAGTAAATATATTTATACTGTAACAAAAGTGTTCTATTTCACAACAATGCTGTGCTTTTGAACATTCTATTCATCAAAGAATTCTGAAAAAAAGTATCAGTTTCCACAAAAATATCAGGCAGCACAAATGTTTCCAGCACTGATAATAATCAGAAAGGTTTCTTGGGCAGCAAATCAGCATGTGTTTTGTTCATGATTAAATTATGTTGTACAATATATTACAAAAAAACTAAGTTTTAATACTATTTAACAATATTGCTGTTTTTACTGTATTTTCAGCCATAACATGATAGTTATTATATATTTTAATGGTACTAAATTTTTATTTTACAAGCTGATCTAAGCATCTATGAATTGCATCATTACTTAGATATACACGATGTACATGTTTCAATAGAAATTACATAGATATATTTAGTTTATCATAAATGCTTGTCAGCAGGGTTGGGCAAAGATACATCAAAATGTATTTTGAAATAAAATACCAAATGCCTTAATTTTAAGTGTGTCAAAATAGACTACAAAATACAGCAGCCACACCATGTATCAAAATAAACTACTGTATTCTTGTATTTTAAAAAGACTAAAAAAATCGTTTTACAAGGGAGCATGGAATTTCTTGGCAAGCCTTCCATAAATTGGCCTGTTTGATCTATCCTTCACTGTTACACTGACTCAGATGATGAAGTAAACAATGTTTGATCTATCCTTCACTGTTACACTGACTCAGATGATGAAGTAAACAATGTTTGATGTTACACTGATCAGATATGAAGTAAACAATGTTTGATCTTCACTGTTACAATGTTTGATCTGACTCAGATGATGAAGTAAACGATGTTTGATCTATCCTTCACTGTTACACTGACTCAGATGATGAAGTAAACAATGTTTGATCTATCCTTCACCGTTACACTGACTCAGATGATGAAGTAAACAATGTTTGATCTATCCTTCACCGTTACACTGACTCAGATGATGAAGTAAACAATGTTTGATCTATCCTTCACCGTTACACTGACTCAGATGATGAAGTAAACAATGTTTGATCTATCCTTCATTGTTACACTGACTCAGATGATGAAGTAAACAATGTTTGATCTATCCTTCACCGTTACACTGACTCAGAAGATGAAGTAAACAATGTTTGATCTATCCTTCACCGTTACACTGACTCAGATGATGAAGTAAACATGTTTGATCTATCCTTCACCGTTACACTGACTCAGATGATGAAGTAAACAATGTTTGATCTATCCTTCACCGTTACACTGACTCAGATGATGAAGTAAACAATGTTTGATCTATCCTTCACCGTTACACTGACTCAGATGATGAAGTAAACAATGTTTGATCTATCCTTCACCGTTACACTGACTCAGATGATGAAGTAAACAATGTTTGATCTATCCTTCACCGTTACACTGACTCAGATGATGAAGTAAACAATGTTTGATCTATCCTTCACCGTTACACTGACTCAGATGATGAAGTAAACAATGTTTGATCTATCCTTCACCGTTACACTGACTCAGATGATGAAGTAAACAATGTTTGATCTATCCTTCACCGTTACACTGACTCAGATGATGAAGTAAACAATGTTTGATCTATCCTTCACCGTTACACTGACTCAGATGATGAAGTAAACAATGTTTGATCTATCCTTCACCGTTACACTGACTCAGATGATGAAGTAAACGATGTTTGATCTATCCTTCACCGTTACACTGACTCAGATGATGAAGTAAACGATGTTTGATCTATCCTTCACCGTTACACTGACTCAGATGATGAAGTAAACAATGTTTGATCTATCCTTCACCGTTACACTGACTCAGATGATGAAGTAAACAATGTTTGATCTATCCTTCACCGTTACACTGACTCAGATGATGAAGTAAACAATGTTTGATCTATCCTTCACCGTTACACTGACTCAGATGATGAAGTAAACAATGTTTGATCTATCCTTCACCGTTACACTGACTCAGATGATGAAGTAAACAATGTTTGATCTATCCTTCACCGTTACACTGACTCAGATGATGAAGTAAACAATGTTTGATAGCAAGTCCTGCAGTAAATCTGGCATATGCAACCAGTGAACAGGTCAGATAATCACATATCCCTGTGATCTCACAGATGAAGGCTCGTTTTAAAGTAACAACAGTTTCATGCTTAACAGTTTGCGAATGACTCACAATTGAATCATAATTTAGTTGCTTGGTGTTTGGTAATGAAGGGCCTGCTTTGCACCAGCAACACTGACTCAATGACAACCAATCATTCATTAGAAGACACCTGATGGCACCTGTATTCATAACAACTAGTTTCTAACTAATTCATATATTATCATTCATGCAATGTATGCAAAACATAAATGCCTCATTAATTAATTAATTAATTAATTAAAAATCATGATCCTAAACAGCTACTTCAAGTAGGGTAGAATATTCAGCAATCAATTATTTATTTATCAGTCATTGGACACCTATGTGGAATTTGAAAACAAACATTTTAGCATTTCAACAATTATTAAATGATCAATATGTTTTGATTTTAAATGTACTCAGAAGTTCCACTAAATACATTAAATTTAAACTCGAATACATTTTTATTACATTTTGAATGACATGCTGTTAAGTGACTTTAAACATTACATTCAGTGCACACTTCAGTATATTCTTTTTAAGTGAAGTATTTATGTCAATAAAAGTATGCTGAAGTTTGAAAGGGTGGCTCTTCGCAGTTTTGAACATCCTTGATGTATTTATCAGAGAGGACGCTCCGCTCCCAATGCTGGATGTTTTGGCTGTAAATCTCCCATGTTTGTTTTTAATTAGCCTTGATATGTTTTATCACAGGCTTGGCTCTGCCTCAGGAATGTGAGCTAGTGCAATCTAAACAAACGATACACACACACACGGTTTATGGTGAGATGCATTGCGGCCTTCAGGTCCCCTACTCCGTTATGAGCTATGAGTTATGCACGAATAGATTTTCTTTTGGAAAAAAATGTCATTTATTTTTCTCCGTTTTACCTTCTGCCAATTCAGGAAGCATTTTTAGCACAACTGTAGCAAAGACAATGGGTGTAACCTAGGTCTGTAATTATCTTTATTATGTATTTTATTTTCCACAGGGAATAACGGGAAATGCAGTTTGGCTGCACAAGCCTGTCACCTCATAAATCGTTTAAATGAGGAGTGTTTTCTGCCAAGCTTTACCGCTCTTCCTCATCAACAGTGCACACATTGTGTACAAACTACATTGCATGGTCAATATTCATAAATTATGACCAATGCCAATTTGTTTCCGCTGTTATTCCTTAATTGACACGTTTTCAACAGTCTCATTAGAATTGCAGTATTTGTAATCACACACATTACACAGCCCTGATTTATGATGCAGAGTTAAAACAATATCTATAAACGTTCCATTACACACAGTTTTTATTTTTTATTAAATATAATAACAGCTTCAGTTACTTATCAAAATAACAAAAGCAAATGACAGAAAAGTAAATGTAACAATTTGTATCATTGTAAAAATGTATCTGTTGTATCAATGTAAAAAAAAACTGTATCTATACAATCTGTATAGGAGAGAAAAATAAATACTTAATTTAATAACAAATAACTTTAAACAACGTTTATGAATAAGCTTTTATTCACTTTTTCTGTCTCAGTTTGGATGTAGTATAACACATACAGATGTAGCACAAAACATCTGGCTTATGTTCGCATTTCTTCGTCACTGACTATAATTCTGGGCATGAAATACTGTGATGCATATGAAAATGGGCTGATAATTGAACACATAGTTGTAATGTGGGTGAGAGGAAGATAGGAATCATGTATTTGTTGTGTTTTTCTGCTGAGTAAGCAACACTCCAAGACTTCTTCACCTTACAAATGGTTGCAAACACAAAAAAATGCTATGAAATGCACATCATGTTTTGTGAGAAATCATGAAAGGCACATTTTTTAGAATTGGCACCAAAAGTTAGTAAGATACAAATACTGGAATTCATTAACACATACAATGTAGGAAGGAAGCAATGGTGATTTCGACTACCCAAATCTGATTTGACCTTTAATCTTATTATGCACTGCTCCCATATCTTTCTGTGTCAGGCTGAATGATGCCCCGGTGAGAGGCTATGAGGAGGACGTGGGTAACAAGACCACATTACGTCTGTTTTATCCTGAATCCGCTTCCCAAAATCCTGGCATCCACAATGACCCAGACACCCTGCTGGTCCTGGTTCCTTTCAAGCAGCAGGACCTCCGCTGGCTCAAAGAGATCCTGTATGATGAGAAGAGGGTCAGTCTGTTTCACCTTTTTCCCTCATGTGCCAGCATGCACCTGGTTTCCCAGTAATCATGAGGCGCTGTGCTCGATGTAGGTCCGCAAGGGTTTCTGGAAGCCTCCACCCCAGATCTGGCCCGCCCGGGCTAGTCAGATCCGTGTTCTAGCCCCATATTTCCTTCGCCTGACAGCCAGCAAGCTGCTTCAAATTCCCCTGCAACCACCCAGACAACAGGTGAGATCTGCACACACGGCCAGGATTCGGGGAATGATAAACACTCCTATAGCCATGGAAACACTCTTACTTTGGCAGAACAGATGTTCAAAATAATATGATTGCTTTTGGTGTCGTTTCTGACATGCATATGTATAGTTCCATTTACATATTTGATCATTATGAAACGTTTGTAATGAGTCTTTGTTCCAAAACCTGAGGAACTAGGCTGCATTTTAATGCATAATATATGGATTCTTGACATTAAAGTTACCTACACTGTAAGGCAGAATTAAATAAATACAGGTTTTTAAGTATAAATTTAGAATGAAAATGTTAAAAATATCATTTTTAAATTATAATAATTATTATTTTATTTAATATTTATAAATATGTAAAACCCAATTCCATTGAATTAAAGATTGATTATTTTATCCAATATATTCTAAACTTAAAATCAGAACTGAGTCTCCTGTGCTACGTGTGAGGAACACTATATTTGCATTATGCAAAATAAGACAAATACGTTTCTGGTTGCAAATCTTCCAGGTGGCAGTGGAAGTCAATACATTTTTAGCAGACAGATTCCATGCATAAGTTTGGGACTGATACACTTATTTATATTTTTGAAATAAGTCTCATTTATTTGATAAAAATACATTAAAAACAGTAAGATTGTGAAATATTATAATTTTTCATAGCTGTTTTCTATGTGAATATATGTTAAAATTAGTGCTGTCAAACAATTAATCATGATTAATCGCATCCAAAATAAAAGTTTTAGTTTACTTAATATATGTATGTGTGCTGTTATTATTATTATTACTGTTTATTTATTATGTATATATAAATACACACACATATAGTGTATAGTTTGAAAAAAAATACATGTATATACATTTATATTATAATATTTTGTAGCATATATAAATATATTTAATAAACAAACATAACATATTTTCTTAAATATATACATGCATGTGTTTTTATTTATATATACATAATAAATATACACAGTACACACTCATATATTATGTAAACAAACCATTTATTTTGGATGTTATTAATCGTTTGACAGCACTAATTAAAATTACAATTTATTTCTGTGATCAAAGCTGAATTTTCACCATCATTACTCATAAACATTTCTGATTATTATCAAGATTGAATATTTTGTTGTAGAAACTGTGATACATTTGATTTTTCAGGATTCTTTGATGAATAGAAAGTCCAAAAAGAACAGCACTTTTTTAAATGGAAATATTTTGTAACATTATGAATGTTTTTGCTGTCACTTTTGATCAATTGAGAGGGTCAGTTAAATTCACTTTAAAAAAATAAACAAAATTAGTCATACTGGCCGCAAACGTTTGAATGGTATCGTTTGTCTTTGCTTTTCGTTTGCGTCACTTACAGTAGTGAAGGTCAGACTATCATTCTTACAGATTGACTTAAACCATAAACGATGCTGTTTTTAATAAAATCACAATCCAGCTGGCGAGCATTTCGCTGAGCAAAGACAATTTTCCCTCACATGTGTTAATTTTTGGATTCAAAGAGAGCCATGAAGTTTGTCTGTACGGTCAATTATCTGTTGTGTCTATCGAATCAGAGTCCACATGTGTCCTGATAAACCCACAGAGAATTACAGAGCCAAATAACTACAATCAGAAATGTGTCTGTTTATTTCTGGTCCGTGCCGGTAACAGCCTGGGAACACAAGAACACTTCCTCCCCACTCAACTCTCTCTCTCTCTCTCTCTCTTCTTTCTTTATCATTTTGTCATCCATGTTTTTAAACTAATCGCAGTGACACACACATATCCTCTTTCCCTTCTGTGTACTTTTGTATTTTTGGAGGCACACCCTTCCACATATTTCTGTGTTTGTCAGGCCATGATTGAACAGATTGCAGACACACATGCATCAGATGTACAGTCTCACTTCTTATGTTCCTCTGGTTGCTTAAGAAGGTTGACCCCGTGTGTACCATGCGGACAGGGACCCTTGTTAACTCCTGGCCGCCAGCCAGAAACGCAGAGATAGCGCGGAGTGCTCGGAAGGCAGGCAAACCGAGCCATGCTCCGTAAATAAACATTGTGGGAAATGTACTCAGTTACTAATGTAACCTCGGTTCCCTGAGATACGGAACGAGTACTGCGTCGTAAGACACTAGAGTAAACTCCTTTTTCTCCAATACTGAAGCCTTTTTTTTAATAACGATGTGTAACTGCACGACCTTTGGTTTGTGCACTGGCTGCAAATAAACCAATGGTGGCAACCAAAGCTGCACAGCCTATGGCTGGGAAGCCCGCCAAAGCCCACCAGAATGGGTGGGGCATATGGCTATATAATGCGGGCATTTGCCAAGGCTCCTCCGGTTACTTCGACTGAAGCGACGACTGAGTCGTGCAGCCGCATAGCATGGCAAAGTACGCTGTACTCGTTCCGTATCTTAGGGAACCAAGATTAATTTAGTAACCGAGTACATTCCCTATCGATACTACACTTCGTACTGCATCGTAAGACGCTAGGAGAACCAGTATAATCCCGCCGTGTCTATGCTAGGGGAACGACCAACACTTGAACTTGCCTTAGGCACCAAGAGGGGCCCAGAGGGACCAAGTATTGTACAGGGAACCCCTGCAGAAGGTCATAGAGTTCGACCCAGCCTTGATTAATCGTCCTAGTAAGTCTGTACAGCCCAATGTTCACAACAGCATTTTTCACTCTGCCGTCCGCACCCGGAACTGAACAGGGCGCTAGGAGGCATAACAGAGGCTTTTTGAGGGGTGGTCCGGCTGGAGCTGGACTTAGTCCTCTCCTCTTCCTGTCCCATTGATCAGGAAGATGCCAGAGGCGTTTGGTCCAGCACTATCTTGGGCCGGGGACCCTGTCGCTTCGGTGGGTGGCATCTGGCCGAGCGTGAGTGGTGGGGCTCGGGCTTGGCGGCTGACTGAACAGCTGGCGGCGTGAACTTTGCTGGCTGCTGAGTCGGCCCCATCTTGGGGGTGACTCGAAGCAGCTGCAGAGCTGGAGCGCTTGGGCAGGAAGATGCCTGGGACCACTTCTGTGCAGCTGTGAAGAGTTCAGCATTCAGTTCAGTATTTATATATATATATATATATATATATATATATATATATATACACAGTGCTCAGCGTAAATGAGTACACCCCCTTTGAAAAGTAAAATTTTAAACAATATCTCAATGAACACAAAAACCATTTCCAAAATGTTGACAAGACTAAGTTTAATATAACATCTGTTTAACTTATAACATGAAAGTAAGGTTAATAATATAACTTAGATTACACATTTTTTAGTTTTACTCAAATTAGGGTGATGCAAAAACTACTAAATCTAGTACTTTGTATGGCCTCTATGATTTTTAATGACAGCACCAAGTCTTCTAGGCTTGGAATGAACAAGTTGGCGACATTTTGCCAGATCTATCTTTTTCCATTCTTCAAGAATGACCTCTTTTAGAGATTGGATGCTGGATTGAGAGTGATGCTCAACTTGTCTCTTCAGAATTCCCCATAGGTGTTCGATTGGGTTCAGATCAGGAGACATACTTGGCCACTGAATCACTTTCACCCTGTTCTTCTTCAGAAATCCAACAGTGGCCTTAGATGTGTGTTTAGGATCATTGTCATGTTGGAAAAGTGCACGACGACCAAGGGCACGGAGTGATGGTAGCATCTTCTCTTTCAGTATAGAGCAGTACATTTGTGAATTCATGATGCCATCAATGAAATGCAGCTCCCCGACACCAGCAGCACTCATGCAGCCCCACATAAGGACACTGCCACCACCATGTTTCACTGTAGGCACCATGCATTTTTCTTTGTATTCCTCACCTTTGCGACGCCATACAGTTTTGAAGCCATCAGTTCCAAAAACATTTATCTTGGTCTCATCACTCCAGAGTATAGAGTCCCAGTAGTCTTCATCTTTGTCAGCATGGGCCCTGGCAAACTCTAGGCGGGCTTTTTTGTGCCTGGGCTTTAGGAGAGGCTTCTTTCGTGGACGGCACCCATGCATGCCATTCCTCTGCAGTGTACGCCGTATTGTGTCACGGGAAATAGTCACCCCAGTTTGGCTTTCTACTTCTTTAGATAACTGCAGTGAACTTGCATGTCGATTTTCTTCAACCCTTCTCATCAGAAGACGCTCCTGACGAGGTGTTAACTTCCGTGGACGACCTGGACGTCTCTGTGAGATGGTTGCAGTTCCATCTTTTTTAAATGTTTGTACCACTTTTGCTACAGTATTCTGACTGATAAGTAAAGCTTTGCTGATCTTCTTGTAGCCTTCACCTTTCTTGTGTAAAGAAATTATTTTCTTTCTCAGGTCTTGTGACATTTCTCTTCCATGTGGTGCCATTGCTGACAGCATGAAATGGGAAGGGGTTTTCTTTAAGTAACACCCTTTTATAGTCAACTGTCACCTGTGTAATGAATAATTAGACTAACCTGTGGTTGAATTCTTGTTAAATTAGACATTTGTAGTCTAAAATTTAGCTTTGCTCCAGAGACTTTCAGTGGGGTGTACTCATTTTTGCATCACCCTAATGTGAGTAAAACTGAAAATGTTGTTCTCTAAGTTATATTACTTTCATGTTATAAGTTAAACAGATGTTATATAAAACTTAGTCTTGTCAACATTTTGGAAAATGTTTTTGTGTTCATTGAGATATTGTATAAAATGTTACTTTTCAAAGGGGGTGTACTCATTTACGCTTAGCACTGTATATATATATATATATATATATATATATTATGAAGATCTACAACACAAATTCTGGAAATGTTGGGACGTTTTTTAAATTTGAATAAAATGAAAACTAAAATCATTTAAAATCACATGAGCCACTATTTTTAAATGTTTAAACTGAGAAATTTTACAATTTTATTTACAAGATGAGCTCATTTCAAATTTGATGCCTGCTACAGGTCTCAAAAAGTTGGAACAGGGGCATGTTTACCATGCTGTAGCATCTCCTCTTCTTTTCAAAACAGTTTGAAGACGTCTGGGCATCGAGGTTATGAGTTTCTGGAGTTTTGGTGTTGGAATTTGGTCCCATTCTTGCCTGATATAGGTTTCCAGCTGCTGAAGAGTTCATGGTTGTCTTTGATGGGCCAAATGTTCTCTATATGTGAAAGATCTGGACTGCAGGCCAATTCAGCACCTGGACTCTTCTATTACGAAGTCATGCTGTTGTAATAGCTGTAGTAAGAGGTTTTGCATTGTCCTGTTGAAATACATGTCATCTGGAGGGGAGCATATGCTGCTCTATAAGCTTTATATACCTTTCAGCATTCATAGTGCCTTCCAATATATGCAAGCTGCCCATACCTTATGCACTTATGCACCCCCATACCATCAGAGATGCTGGCTAGAGATGAACTGAACGCTGATGACATGCTGGAAGGTCTCCCTCCTTTTTAGTCCGGAGGACACAACGTCCGTGATTTCCATCTGCAAATGGCAAGTCGGATTGTGTTTATCGTCAGTGGTTTCTGGAAGTATTCCTGGGCCCATTTAGTAATGTCAATGACAGAATCATGCCGATGAGTGATGCAGTGTTGTCTGAGGGCCCGAAGACCACAGTCATCCAACAAAGGTCTTCAGACTCGTCCCTTATGCACAGAGATTTCTCCTGTTTCTCTGAATCTTTTGATGATGTTATGCACTGTAGATTATGAGATTTACAAAACCTTTGCAATTTGATATTGAGGAATGTTGTTTTTAAAGTATTCCACAATCTTGTTACACACTCTTTCACAGATTGGGGAGCCTCTGCACATCTTTACTTCTAAGAGACATCCCTTTTATAGCTAATCATGTTACAGACCTGATTTCAATTAGCTTAATTAGTTACTAGATGTTCTCCCAGCTGAATCTTTTAAAAATGTCTTGCTTTTTCAAGCCTCTGTTGCCCCTGTGCCAACTTTTTGATACCTGAAACTATCAAATTTGAAATGAGCTTATTTAGTTGATAAAAGTGTACAATTTCTCTGTTGATTTGAATTCTCATGTGATTTGAAAGTCTTTGTTTTCATTTAATTCAAATTTAAAAAGCATCCCAACATTTCCGTAATTTGGGTTGTACTAATATTTGACAACCAGAAAGAGTCAAAGTACTGTTTTCTTCAGTGTTTAATAGCACATACGTAGTAAAACTAAAGAAATGTGGTATTTGTAAGTGTTGTTTGTGTTTAACAGTGCTGTTACGTAATGTTTACAGCCACATTTGGAAAGGAAAGGTGCTGAACTCTTTTTCTAATGATGTACATGATTAAATGGTGACAGTGTTGTGGAAAGGGAGGCTGAGATGTGCGATGTCTCTGAGGAGATGTATGAGTGTGTTTTGTGTGGGAGCGCAGAGATCAGTTGCTGCAGCAATGTGAAAAAGCTAATGACTTGGAACGAGAGAGAGATTGACGCAACTTATACAGTCAGGGCTGGAAAAACCAAGATGCATTACCTTCTTTTACTACTGTAAGAGGAAAGTTTTCAATTTAAAAGTTGATGTCTGGCAATAATTTACAGGGAATACATATGAAATGGTTTATTGCATTGTTTTGATTGCAGTGTATGTGTGTGTTAAACATTTTTACAAAGTTTAAAACCTCATGAAATTGTTTAAAAGTACAGTTTTATGTCCTATGTTGACATATTTCCTATTTAAGCTTGTGAAAGAGCTTCTTCTTCTTTTTTAAACAGCCAATAAGTTATGTTACACTACAGGCTTATTTCGAGACATCTACAAGTGGGACTAAAAAAAGGGAGATCATTTGATTAGACATTTGTATAGCAAATAAGCAATAAAATCTGCTATAGATGTTCTTGAACTAAAAGCTAGATTTCATGGGGGTTTAATTCTTTCAGAGGAGAGTTAAAGCTGTCTTCAGCCGCCCCCTGCAGGAGGACAAACACTATTAAACACACTTTACCTGATCAGCTCTTTCTCTGTTTCTCCGTCAGAAACCAGTCCACCCTACCACTGGCATTCTGGCAGTATTTGTGGCACTGAATTACTGTGACGTTGTGCACGTGGCTGGATTCGGATATCCAGAGTCCAGAAACCAGAAACAACCCATCCACTATTACGGAAAGGAGACAATGAAATCCATGAAGGTTAGTATAAAGCGGCCGTTTGCAATGGACAATCTGAGCTGTGGCTGGTGCTTTGATTCTCATGTTGCTGTATACTGTATGCCACGTTGCGCTGCTTTACCGAATGTCATTGTTGTTTCAGGATTCATACCATGATCTCAATCAAGAGGCTCTCGTGCTTAAGAGACTAGAAGGCCAGGGAGCTATTTTATACCTTCATCCTCATTCCTGACACCAAACATAAACATATATAAATAAAAACACATAAACGCATGTAAATATGGCACTACAGACAATATCTTCATCTTTGAACTGAACTGAGATATTCAGCTCTCACATTGCAAAGCTGTTTGTTTCTGTAAGGTTTCTGCATTTTTGTGTGATTCAATCATTTTTATCCGACCTCAAGTATTTATAATTAATGAATCTTTTCTGCTTATTGTTTTGTTTCCTTTCGGGAACTTAAAAAAATCGCCACTGGATATTTTGTGAACTTCATAAAGTATTTAATAAAATGAAAATATGCTTCTTGTTTTTATATGACGATTTAATTACCATAAGCAATACTCATAAGATCTCAGTTGAACAAATGGAGACTGCCTCCTGCTTCTCAGACGTTTCTCATCTGGAGTTTCGGAAGAGATGTGTTTTGTCTCAAGTTGTGCTCAGATTTGTCAAGAGACAAGTCTCAGAGAAGAGATCTCAATATTTCTCATCCAAATCCACATTAATACAGCTCTGTATCCATACTGTAGTATGAGAGTACTGTAATCGCATGTATTTTCATAAAAAAATATGCATTTTATGAAAAACATCTGACACAAAATTAAAAAAATTGTGAACTCCTTTAGGTATCCTAATCTATACTTTTTTTGTTTTTATTAAGAAAACAAACAAAAAAATGTATTCAGATTACTTTCAATTTACTCATTATGGTAGGTGCTAAAGACAATTTTTTTTTCCTAATTATAATATATATAAAATTAGATACAACAAAAAAACATGTACAAGCTCAAGAATAAATAATCTTCTAAGCTCAAACATAGACATATCGAAGAGTTAAAAAATAACTAAATCTTATAATAAATTACATTGATCAACTACTGTAGATCCAATCACAGATTTTATATTCTTTTGATAGGACCAAATAAATCTTAAAAACTACAAATAGGGTAGGAAATAAATATTAAATAAAATATATACCCCAAAATAAAAAAATATTGATAGGACTTTTAGATAACCAAATAAATCTTAAAAACTACAAATAGGGTAGGAAATACATATTAAATCAAATATATACCCCAAAATAAACAAATCAAAAATAAATATTGATAGACTTTTAGAATAAATCTTACAAACTACAAATAGGGTGAGAAATAAATGTTGGAAAAAATGCTTACCCAAATCAATCAATCAAAAAAATAATACAAATTAAAAAGCTTTCTTCTTTATAGTTCCCATACTTAATATCTTTAAAGGACAACATCAGAAAAATTATTTTTCCCAGATAGCTATATCCTCTCTCTGTACCAAAAGGCACTCATTTACATTTACATTTATGCATTTAGCAGACGCTTTTATCCAAAGCGACTTACAATTGCATTCAGGTTAAACATTTCCATTAGTATGTTTAACCTGAAGCAGGGGGAAAGCATAAGCAGGGGGAAAAAATAAGGATAGATCAACACAATTTTAGTGAATCTATTTAATTTTGGGATGAATCTGTCAAATAAGATATTATATTTGAGCATGCTGATATATTCAATATTTCTCTGAGCAGCAGTGATAATGAAGTCATGCGCTGAATATCTGTAGCAATGCCTCACATCGTCTGAAGAGGGCGACTGATCAACGTCTGTTCAGTTTACAGAGCGAGAGAAACATGAGTCTACATGCATGCGCTCAAGCACATCATACGTACATGATGGCCTTATGTTCACTTTCTGCTTATTGTTTGGATCTGACGTGGAAGGAGCTGCCTTTCTGTTTGAGTCAGATTCATTACTCAGAGCTTCACGTAGGAGGAACATCTGGAGCTGTGTCAGGCAGCAGAGAGTGTAATGTGCTGCCAGACTGCAAGGCCTCGTTGCTTACTGCCCTTAATATGACCGATGTTTGGTCTCAGCAGCCCAATACTGCAAACATATCTAGTGTGAGGTGAACTTTTGGTTCATTCAAATGGATGTTGCCATACATGAACCACCAGCGGCTTTCATAAATCAGAGCCATAATTGGAGGAGGCATATGAAGGAACGTCCCAGACTGTTCTAGAAGATAAGCCTCCTCCTGATGTCTTGTTTTAGTCACATTATAGACAGCAGCACATAAGTACAGCAGTATCCTTTACTGACAGAAAATCAAAGAATACATTGCACCAAATTCAGTGAAACAAAATCAAACTAACATCCAAGATGGTGGACAAAGTGAGAGAAATGTCAGTAAATGTACTTTTTATTCAATACTGTAAAGATACAAAATTGTCTGTACAATCATAATTTACATTTTACTCAATATTTGTGCGATGCAACAGATAAATAACTCAAGTTGTTTATTTAGTTTAAAAATCGTATAAATGTATGAGGTGGCAAGAGGGGCATTTTACCCCACACACGGGGTAAAAGGCCCACGGTATTGATAGAAATACTTCAGCTAAAATAATGTTTATACTTGTTCAAAATAATCACTTTAGCAAAGTTTGTACTATTTTCTGCTTATTTTGAAAAGTAAAATATATATTTTTTTTTGTTCAATAAATATACTGTCATTAAAATATGTTAAATATGTTATATTTACCATCCGAATCTAACCATGTCATGTAAACAAATGGAAAAGTCAGCCATCTATTAATTATCATGTTAATCACGGCGCCCTTAAGGTGCGTTCACACCAGAAGCGAATAGATCGCGCTATTCGAGCGTAGTTGGACGCTTGAACATGTTGAGTGAAAATGACATTCACTACACAACAGTCCTCCGTTGTTGTTTGGGATTTTCTGCCTCCGCTCGTAATCACGTCACTGCTAGAGCAAGCTCCTGATTGGTTAACGCGGCGCGAATATCCGCCAAAGTTCAGATTTTTCTTTGTGAATCTGAAGACTTTTGCTTTCGAGTGCTGTGAGGAAAGTGATTTAAATTATAGGCATATTAAAAAATATAGTTTGCTTATTAATTCACATGCATTAGCCTAGACAACGGTGGTTAAAAGTTTGAAATAATTAAGGCTTTTTATTTATTTATTTGAAAGAAGATTACATTTATTTGATAAAAAATGCTGTAAAACAATAACCTAATATTATGAAACATTACACTTAAAATAGTGGTTTTCTATGTTTTAAACTGCAATTTATTTCTGTGATCAAAGCTGAATTTTCAGCATCATTACTCCAGACTCCAGAGTCCCTTCAGAAATCATTCTAATGCAGCCTAATTTGCTGCTTAATTGTCAGTTATTATTTATGATCAATTATTAATAATGGTTAGATTATTGGTATAATGGTTCTCAGTTAAACAACAGCATTTATTTCAGATATAAGTACTTTTTAATAAGTGTAAATATCTCTACAGTCACGTAAATCAATTTAATCAAAGTCCCCTTTTTATTCTATAATCTTTGATTTAATGCAACATTGTTGATGAAACATATACATTTATACTTGTTCAATCTTACTTAAGACTGAATGGTATCACATTTTCCACAAAAAATATGAAGCAGCACAACAATTTTCAACATTGATAATAATCAGAAATGTTTATTAAGCAGCAAATCATCCATATTAGAGTGATTTCTGAAGATTATGTGACAGTGAAGACTGGAGTAATGATGCTGAAAATACAGCTTTGATCACAGAAATAAATTACATTTTACAATATAGTCCCATAGAAGACAGCTGTTTTAAATGGTAACATATTATTATTATTTTTTCACTTTTAGTCATTTAGCAGACGCTTTTATCCAAAGCGACTTACAAATAAGAAAAAGTAACTAAAACTATAAGTTACAAGTCTATAAATACTATATATACACACATTTAAGAAAATGGAGAAATTAAATAAAATGACAAATGCATACAACAACATTTCAAAACTTAACATTTAAATGAAAACAAAAATAAAGCTAAAAACATTTCAAAATATTAAAACAACCAAAGGTATGAGTATAAAAATGATTCTAACATGACACTAAGCCAAACACCCATATATATATATATATATATATATTAATTTATTGGTATTTCATTTCATGCAGTATGTTGAAGTAACGTTACTTAATAAAATAAATACAATGTATTAAAACTAAAACTAAAGTAAAATACCTATAAAGACATAATAAATTCATACATAATTTATCTAAAATTAAAATAGATAAATCAAACGGCAGTAGTTATCAGTAATCCTAAAAAAAGAACACTGTCAAAAACACATGCTAACAAACAACAACTTACACATAGTAAGAATTAGTTATAAAAACTAAAACAGAAGTGAAACAAGCAGTAAGAAAGAGGATAAATAAAAAGCGATACTTATATCCCTTGCCGGTGTCCCTGCCCGGTGGAGTCGCACGGTAGAGTCGATGGTCTTTACACTCTTCGGTCTTCTCACGAGGAGGGCTTCACATAACGGCTGCCGCGACGGCTGCCGCAGTAAACTAAGCTTTTTATACCCATCTAACAAAATACTACTCCAATTCAGCTGAACACAATTTCCTGTTAATCACAATAAATGGCCAAGCAAGCGCCCGACACTGACAAGGACGCGATACAGTACGAGACCAAACATCTCACGTCTCCACACAGACACAACATTATATATTTCAGAGTACTGTTTACTGTATTTTTCATCATCAAAATAATTTGTATACTCTTTTCCACAATTGGAGCTCTATTCCTTAAAATGATAGATGTAAAGCTCCTGCAAAAGGACAAATCAGGACAAATATTGTATATGACCAATAGAAAGGCACCATAAAACAGTGAACACCATTAAAACATAAAACGAGACCAGAACATTGTGTCATATGGACTGATAATATTGGTATTTAACTTTAGTGATATTAAACAGCCCCACGTAAAAATTATTTACTATTATGCCATATACACCAGAAAAGACAAATTATAATGTTAGGAAGTCTGCCACTCAGTTATGGTGTGGTGTGTTGCGGACCGGTTTGGTGGTTTTCCACCTTTTGGCCCCAGTCTGCCCATCTCTGAAAACATTGCATTCAGTTCACAATTAAGTAGCTAAATGATTTTCGTAACAAGCACTATTTTTTAAAAGTATGCTAAAGTATGCTTCTTTTTCAAAAGGTTCGTACTTTTAGGACATGTCTGATTCATAGTTTTTGGAACATATCTAATATGTAATTGTATGAACTATTGAGATGCTCATATCATATTCATCAGCTCTTTCTGCTATCAGGTTCTTCTCTGTATTCTCCATCAGTACACTCTTATTTCAGTTCCATGCCAGTGCAGACAGAAACTGCGGCTGGAGTTTCTCTGTGTAGGGATGGGCGGCCACTTGTGAAGTCGTTTAGGGCACAACAGAGTCGTTGAAGTGCGTCACTGGCCCTCTTCTTCTGAGGCTGGAGTGTCTGAACATTCATTCCCCTGCAGAACCTGGATGCATTGCTTTGCCATACCTGATTGGTCATCCTAGTCAGTGTTATGCAACACACAGTTACATAATCAAAAAAATATCTGTTTATATGACAACTGAAAACAAGGTCAGTGCAAGTTCACAATGGGACACCTTGTTCAAACATGCCTGTATATGTGTGTAGACATATGTTCACATGCCAGATTGCATCAAGATTGCAGGTTTTGAGCAGAAAATACCTGTGTTTTTCATCAATAATGCAGGGATGTGTACAATCTTTCTTAAATCAATGTTAGAGCAGTTTATTTGCACATTTAAAATTCAGGTTTAAATGACCCATCGGCTGGTAAATGACAGATTTGTGTGATATTTAAATGCTCGGCTCTGTTCCAGTAATCATCGTAGCTGCCTTGCATGAAAAGTATATGCAAATGTTAAGTACAGCTAGAAAAGTGGTTGCTCTTCAATAATTTTCTCCTGCAGTACGATGCTGCTGTATCATCATGATGCTTGCGTAATTCTTGGCTCAGATGCACAAAGAACTGCTGCTTTTTTTCCCCATAATTGCAAAATCAGCTCTCTTTACACACTTGAACCGCTTGCATGTGCAAACAAATCCATTTGATACTGTTGCTTTTTTTGTTTGCCGACGGCGTTTGAATTCTAAAAGCGTTCTTTGAACATTAAGACGGCGTTGAGCATAGATAATGTTGTGTACCTGAATGCTGTATTGTGCTCAGTGCACCCACACTCTCTTAAAAATTGTGCCAAACCTGAACTGGTCTTTTTTCCCCATGCGATGAACCTTCCCACACGATGTGTAGAGCAGGGATTGTGCAGGTAAAAGCACACACACACTGATCACACGGCGAGTTTTGGTGAAGAGGTAGACATCAGGCTGCTCTTTTTGTTCACATTCTGCTATTATTATCAGCAGCAGTTTATTTGATATCTAAAGATGGAGACAAGTGAGAGAAACTGGGAAACGTCCAATGTTCCTACCTAACTCGAAGTCAGGTTATTTGCAAATGCAATCACATTTAGTCATTTAACAGATTATAATATAACTATAATAGCTCAAAAACACTCTGAACATTTAAAGTCAGTCAAGCAAAGTCTTTAAAACCCAAGAAATACAAGTCTGGTATGTAAAGTGTATACAATTAATCTCGAGGATTAAAGGTGCATCTGGTTCTTTTTATTCCATGTCTTCTGTCATTAGCGTCTATGACATTCATGTGTTGAAATGTTGTGAAATCAGGAAGTGCCTCAAGTGCCAAGTAAATTACGCAGTCAAGGTCCAGAAAAGTACTATAAAGCGACGAGAGTACTTTTTGTATGGAAATAAAACAAAAATAACGACTTTAATCAACAATTCGGCACCGTAACGCCACCTTAGATTCACCGTAGCGCAATTTTGTTTAGCGTTATTTTTGTTTTATTTCCATACAAAAAGTACTCTCGTCGCTTCATAACTTTTCTGGACCTTGACAGTGTCATTTACTTGGCAGTCAATGGGACAGTCACAAGCCTCTCTTTTAATCTAAGATATCTTAAATTGTGTTCCGAAGACAAACAAAGCTTTTACGGGTTTGGAACGACATGGGGGTAAGTGATTAATGACAACATTTTCATTTTGGGGTGGAGTAACCCTTTAATTGTCGAAAACATGCAAAAGTATGCTTTGTGTTGTTGAAGCACTGGGAACAATCTTGTCTAAAACTAGTGATTTTTTTTAATTGCTCATCACGTCCTGAAAGCATTGCATATATGGTTCATTTTTGCATGTGTGATGCTGGTAGGTTTGCACAGGGTTTTCCTGCTTTACAGACGAACTGATGACAGTCAGACACTCTTTGTCTTCATGTCAACATTCATGACTTGACGATCTGAATCACACGTGGTGGGTTTATGCAGGCTTCACGAGTGTCCTCAGCAGCCGGATTTTGAAATCACTGCTTTGATTAGAGCCAGCGGGCTCCTCCTGCTCAACACGTCTCATTGGTTTGTTTGTCATTACGTGCTGTGTCTTCTCTGGCTGTGGTCGCTGAGGTGTAGCGCTGTGACTCTGAACCCAGCTGTTCAGACGAATGCCCTCATGTCTTTGTTCAGTACACATCGTTTGTATACACCTGAACGAGAATGCACAACTAAAGACCAACACTGCCCTACATCACCACACAGACAGACATGCACACACTTAAAATCTGTTTCATGTACATGGACATTGTCATTTTCCGGTTATAGATGTGAAATGTGCCTGTCAATTAATAATAATAATAATAATAAAAAAATCCCCTTTCAATTTCTGGGCATGAATAACAAATATATTTTCACGTCAGGCCACCATTTTCTTCTTTTTCTCGGAAAGCAATGATGTAGTCAAAACATCCAGTGATATGTGCTCGCTGGATCTCTGCAGTCTTCTCGTAAATACTATACCGCATATTTTGCACCTTTTTTTTTGGACAGACAACGTAACATTCAGCAGACACAAATTTGTTGACTTTTCATAATTAAGTTATTTATTGATGTATTGTTTAACCAGGAAAGGAGTGGTTTTGATGCACAGTTAAATTTATTTTCTCTTATTGAAAAAAATCCTTTATTTAAACCCATGAAAATGCAGATCCTGTTTTATGTAATAGTGAAAAATCAGTTTTTACCGCTTTTGACTGATCTCAAAAACACTTAGATTTATTAGTTAATGAATTTCTCTAATCTTTGAGAACTGATAACTAATAAAGAATAAAAAAAATTTTTTTTTATATTATATTATATTATGCAAAAAAAGTAATTCAAGAAAATTGTGGCTCTACTCAAAGACCCTATTTTTGAATAAATGTAAAAAAAATGTCTCATGTTATTTATTGCATCATTGTTGCATCGTTAGATTTTTGGATTTGTATATTTTATTTTTGTAAAAGAAATAAAGAAACAAAATGTTGTACATCTATATTATTGGGATCTCTGGGCCCTGGTCATAAATACAGTAACATCAGTCTGACTAAGGGTCTTCTGCGGTTGTCATTCTCTGATACTCCTTAAGGAAGTCCGAGATGTAAATACAGTGAGTTCTCATAGGCATGTGATCCGTAACATGCTCTTTGAAGCTCTTTGTGTGTGGCCAAACACGGTAAAATATATTTACTGTAAATGTATTGGTGTAGCTGATGCCAGGCTCTCTCTCGTCTAACTCACTGAAGTTTCTCTGTCATGGCAGTGCCAGCGTTCTGCAGAAGCACTCGTGATATGATTAAGTGCATCCAGAAGGTGATGATGGGTTATCCCACAACAACACGGATGTCCTATATCCAAACATGCTGTGTTCAATACGTGCACGGGAGTTCAAGGAGTGCAAAATGAGTTTGAATAAATCTTTGTTTTAAGAAGACACTACACTAACAAAAAGGTGTGATAAGATGGGGTAACTGTAATAAAGTGTATTTTACTGCACTCTTTTTCCACCTGGGAGATTCAGATCTGATGCAAAAAAAACTAATCATATAAGAAATTATTATAGACCACATTTCAACTCTATGTATAAAACATGAATAAGCCATCTATATATATATATCCGTAGGACAGACTCAATATTTCATCTATCATCTTTTGTAGCATTTCTCCTCTTTCCCTCTCTCCTGTGGCTGGAGTTTCAGGAATAAGAGCCCCAGAGGTTTTCCGAACACTAAAAAGAACAGAAAGCGAGAAAGACAGAGTCTCTGAGGACACGAGGGTGACCCTGCGGGAAGAAACACTGAGATTCAGCTGCAGGACAGTGTCCCTGGGCTCATGGACTCATTTAAACACAAGCACTCACAGCCGCATGCACACAATTGGGATTTATTGTGCAAATTCTGCTCTTACTGACACATTCCATCCTATTGAATCTAAAGGATTCCATCCCATTGAATTCCACTCCACTGTAGCTCTCATCCATTCTGAATACTGAATAATACCTGGCACATTCAATCTGTGCAAACATGCTCTGCTGTTTCCAATTACAGATGCCTCTGCTGTCCCATGGGGTAGTGCTCTGTCTGTTTGTTTTCTGGGAAAGGACTGCCAGTGAGAAATCATGCTCAAGTCTGAGATTAGACTTTTTAGCTACAGTGTCAAAAGTTATTGTAGTATGTTGTTGAGTCATTGAATCATGTATTCAACACATTCAATCAGAAATAGTTAATAAGAATAGGTCATTGAATCATTCACTCACTTGATTTGTTCAAAAACACAGATTCATTCAGTGACCAAACGCCACTGTTTAGAGACGTAAATTCTGATGTGCTTTATTTGGAACTATTTTTGTTGTTGAAAAAAAAAATATTGAAATTGTTAACAAAAAAAAGCTTATTAGAGTTTGTTTTACAAGAAAATGCCGTTTTAGTCTCTCTACATGTAGATTTCACATTTAACTCAATGTGATACTTATCGCTTCTTTGGAATTATTTGTCAACTGTTCTAACAATTTCTGAGGTAAAATTGAAAAAAAAAAAACAGAAGAACACAAGACAACTTTTTTCTAGGACTATATTTATGTATAATAAGCCAGCCTGGTCCCATGTTTATACGTAGGTATTAATACGTAACATTTACAAGCACAAAACGTACATTTTGTACGTTTTTATTGATGCTAAAACATGCAATTTAGACGTATTTCAACATTTAAAACGTACAAATCGATACGTATTTTTAGCTAAAAAACTTACAAATATTTACGTATCTTTTATATCGTTAAGAAATTCGTATCAATGCCTTTTTATCATTTTATCAATAAGCAATTTAGATTTTTAGGCCCCTAAACCTACCCATTTTACCGCGAATATAAAAGTATATAAAACGCAAAACCGAAATATGCAGGAAAATAACCGTTTTAGTAACAATATAGCATTAAAAAATGTTTTTATAGTCGCTAATCCCACTCCTACATCTAAACCTAAACATAGCTATTTCTGTACACTACAGTATAAGAAAAACATGACAGACAGATAAATGCAATTACAATCATTTAATTATTGCAAAAATGTCAAAAGCAGTACCAAAAGTAATCAAAATGACGATGCGTTGCAGTCGCAGTCCTCTCTGGCGGAATACAGCAGGTTTGTGTGAGGTGCAGAGCAGATTTTATGTTGTTAATCGCTGAAAAAAATTATATCCAGATTATTTTCCTGATCCTCTCGCTCTCAGTGAACTCGTGAAGCGCGCGTGCTTGCATCATTCAAACACAACTCGCCAGAAACACGGCATGTCGCAATGTGTGACGAATGCAGGCGAGAGCCAATGAGCGTTCGATTATCCTGCCGTAAAATATGTTGATTGAAGCGGCTACATGTGAATTCGTAACGAGCGAGCGCGTCAGTTAGCGCGAACTTTGCCATTTACGGTCGCTGGATAACTTGTTGCTCGGGATGGGAAATAAAGATCACGGAATGAAGGCTTGGATTTGAGTCTGTTCCTCAGTCATATGGATTCTGAAGATCTGGATTACAGCACATTAATACAATTGTTTCATGTCGTAGTTATGTTGCAGTTTTGGTGTTTTTTATAGTTCTATTGTCAGTCACAGCATGTGGGAGAAAACGCTTTTTGTGGCCCATGGCAAACATGACAAATAAAGGTTAAACAATTTCAAATGGTATTTATTTTAAGGTTTAAAGTGAAGTCTTGTTTAACATTATGTAGGCCTTTTATTGGAAACGGGCTGGCCGCATAAATCACACAAAAAAACGAAATGTTATTATTTCATATTGAGTAAACAATTTAATGATGCATCTGGAAACAAGGTAATTGATATGATAACTAAAAACAACTAATAATACAATGAATCCCGCAATTTCAATATTCATAAGGATTCTTTTGTGGATGTCATCGATACGTCAGTTTTGTCACGTTTAAATGCTGAAAATACGTCAGTATTGTATGTTTTAGTGCCTGTAAAAACTTAAGTAAATGTACGTTTGATAGAACCTCATTTTACGTAAAATACATACGAATTATCATGAGATCACGTTGAATAAGCAGTTGAATATTTATTTAGTAAATGTTGTACTTGTATGTAATTGTTATAGAAATTGAGTAAAACTACAAGTAATAGAAACGCACTAGAGACCTTGAGGTTACACTTTGTTTTACTATATTGTTTTATAATCCACTTTAGTTATTCTACTTGGTAACTGTGCAACTACATATCAACTAACTTTAATTAATTTGCAACTACATGTCAACTAACTCTATTTAGTGTATTAGGCTATTAGTAGACTGTTAGGTTAGAAGAATAAATTGACATGTACTTGGAGTTTACTCATCAAAAAAACCATCAAAAGAAAATATATATAAGCATATATTAAGCAGACCATCTACTTATACTCTAATGAATGCTATTGACACGTAGCTACTTATAGTTAGTAGAATGTCTAAAGTGGAAATAGATATCGAAATAGAGTTACTGTTCTTAGAAATAGAAGTTAAGTATGATAAGGAAGTATAGTTTCTCAAGAGCTTTACACTACCAGAACAATACATACAGTACCTGTTGACCTCTGCTTTTGATGCGTCAGGAGATATATTGGATTTTCTGCACGCTGTTCCTCACAGAGGATTTCTAGTTTGAAGAGTTTGGCTTCAGGCTACGTGTGTTCCTCTCCGACTCAATCTGCAGCTACATTTGTGCTGTTTAAAATAATTCTAACCTCATATGAGTCTGAAGACAATTCAAATGGAGCAAGTTTATTTGCATAAAAACAGAATCCGGAAATTATTTCAATTCATTTGTTTATGATTGTTTAAAGGAATTTTTCTAACCACCCATTTCTGCAAAACAGTGCAAAAGTTATATAACAGTTATACATTATTATAAAATAATAATAGTATATTATTATATTTATTATATCCATAGGAAATTGATTATTTATTTATATATACACACACACACAGTGCCTTGCGAAAGTATTCATACCCCATCATTTCTTTTCCCGTTTTATGTTGCTGCCTTATGTTAAACCACTTTAAATTCCCCCCCCCCCCCACACACATCAATCTACACTCCATACACCATATTGACAAAGAAAACAGAATTGTCACAACTTCTTAAATTTATATAAAAAAACTGAAATAAGTATTCACACCCTTAAAGGGATACTCCACCCCTAAATGATCATTTTTAATTAAAGTAATTTTTCACTTACGCCCATGTCCTTCCAAACCCGTCAAAGCTTCGATAGTCTTCGGAACACAATTCAAGATATTTTGGATGAGAACCGGGAGGCTTGTGAGTTGTGACTGTCTCATTGACTGTCAAGTAAATTACACAGTCAAGGTCTAGACAAGTATGAAAAGCATCGCCAGAATACTCCATCTGCCATCAGTGTTTCAATCTGACTGTTATGAAGCGACCAGACGTCTTCTCTGTGTCAGCGTAGCTCCATTTTGGAGATTATCCCCTGGACGCAAATGTGTACAGTCTTCTGTATCAGCCTCGACACAGGGATGAGTCTTCTTCATCGATTTATGCTCTGATTTGAATGCAAACAGCGCACCCTTGGGGCCTGGATGATACAGAAGAGTGTACGCATTTTGCGTCCAGGGGATAATCTCCAAAATGGTCCTACGCTGACTCAGAAGAGACGTTACGGTGCCGTAATGTTGAATAAAGTCACTTTTTTTTTTCTTCTGTAAAAAAAGTATTCGTGTAGCTTCATAAAATTACGATTGAACCACTGATGGCAGATGGAGATGCTTTTATACATTTTCTGGACCTTGACAGCAGTCACAAGCCTCTTTCTTATCCAAAATATCTTAAATTGTGTTCCGAAGATGAACAAAGCTTTTACGGGTTCGGAACGACATGAGGGTAAGTGAAAAATTACACAATTTTAATTTTGGGGTGGAGTATCCCTTTAATAAGTGTGCCTTTCCAAATCATACCCATTCAATTGAGTTTGCCACAGGTTAACTTCACTCAAAGTGTAGTAACATCTATAAGCAATATGCTTTTTTGCTTTACCATTATGGTGTAGATTGATTTGGAAAAAAAGTAATTGAAAGTGTTCCTGTGGCTCAGTGGTAGAGCATTGCGTTAGCAGCGCAAAGGGTTGTGGGTTCAATTCCCAGGGAACACACATACTGAAAAACAAATATATAGCCTGAATCACTGTAAGTCAATTTGGATAAAAGCATCTGCTAAATGCATAAATGTAAACGTAAAGCAGTTTAACATAAGGCAGCAACATAACAAAACATGAAAAAAAATGATGGGTATGAATACTTTCACAAGTCACTGTATATATATATATATATATATATATATATATATAAAACACAATCTGTATCTATATATGAAATGGATACCCCCTACATTTTAAGCCACCAGTGTTTTTCCACTTCTCGTGGCATTTTGTAACCCTGCAACAAAACCACATTTTTCCTGAACTTGATAAAAAAAGTAATGCATTTCATTATTGTCACAGAACATATTCTCCTTACTTTCAAACCACTCAGCAAGGGTGTTCTTCGACAGAGGGAGAGAAATGGAAAACAGGACAAAAAGAGATGAATGTGGATGAGCAGGCTGTTTCTGGGTTTGTGGCTGGTAGAGAGAGATCGTCCCGGCCGTGACAGCTTTATTCCCCAGCCAAAGACCCAGTTCAGCTCATCTGATCAGAAAGATTCCCACATTCTGCTGCTGTTTTCTCTCTGGATCTTTATTAGATGGTCAAAACAGAGCTGCTTTCTCAAAATATTTTAATATGTGATTCATTGCTTTAATTCATTTCTTTAAATGAGTCTCTTCTAATGGTAGATAGAAGCTGTCATTGTCACAGTTTTAATTTTATTACATTTTATTAATCATCTCTTTAATATGAGGTACTTCCTACGATTTGCCACTTTCATGAATGCACTTTGATTAATTAATTGAATTTAATTCAATTTTTTATTTAATTTAAATTATTTTATATAGTGCAAATAACTATTTTTAATCTTTGAAAGCTGAGGGAAAATTGTATTGCTTTGATAATAATCATCCCTTTAATATTAGTAACTTACGATTTGGCACTTTCATTTTATTTTGGCACTTTTAATTGTTTTGTTTTGGGCCAATTTAAGAATTTTGTGTTCTGAAAGTATTTGCATTTTCATTTATGATGATCATCCTCACTTTAATCTGAGTTACTTCTACGATTTGGTATTTTGATGAAAATACAATAAGTAAACTTGGATAAAAAAATCCTTTACAATGGCTCCTGGCAGAGGTAGGTGGATGTGATACACAGAACCCTGGAGTGGGCTCACATCCATCTATTGATGTTGTAATTAAACTTTAACTAGCCTCAGTTTGACTGCTGAGTGAACGATTTCATGTGTGAGAAGAGGAAACGGAGTAAGACAATCTCTCTCTCTCTCTCTCTCTCTCTCTCTCTCTCTCTCTCTCTCTCTCTCTCTCTCTCTCTCTCTCTCTCTCTCTCTCTCTCTCTCTCTCTCTCTACTCTCTCTCTCTCTCTCTCTCTCTCTCTCTCTCACTCTCTCTCTCTCTCTCTCTCTCCCTCATTCCCATTCACTTTCTGACAGCAACACTCATTCTAACCCCAGTCCCGTCGAACTGGAATACAGTTATTAAACCTTTGGCTCTGGTTGGGTGTGTGAGGTCAGGATAAGCTTGTTATGAGTTGTGTAACTGCTTACAATTGTTGTTGTTGTCAGTAGAACTGAGAAGAAAATACACCGATCGTTTCTTCTTCCAGCCATGCTGTGAATCTTTCTTCAGTCATTTAGATCCCACAGATGATCTCAAACAAGGACAAAACCACAGACACGTAATGACTTCAAGAGGGAAAGTAAACGGTTTCTATTGAATCATATCATTGAAATAAGTACAAATAAATGGTTTTCTTTTGCACTTTATATGTTTTCATATTTCTGTGTAACTGTGACTCTTTGGGGGACTGAAGCAGCAGATGCTGAAGCAAGTTAATGTCTTCAGTATAAACAGGCCTGGGACATTGTTCTTAAGAGAGACAACAGAGAATAGTGTGTGTCTGAGAGAAAGGCAGGTTTGAGGTTTAATTAGACCCTTATATTGTGATCACATACAGGTGCTGGTCATATAATTAGAATATCATCAAAAAGTTGATTTATTTCACTAATTCCATTCAAAAAGTGAAACTTGTATAATGTATACATTCATTCCACACAGACTGAGTGTGAAAGTGTTTATTTCTTTTAATTTTGATGATTATAACTGACAACTAATGAAAACCCCAAATTCAGTATCTCAGAAAATTAGAATATTGTGAAAAGGTTCAATATTGAAGACACCTGGTGCCACACTCTAATCAGCTAATTAACTCAAAACACCTGCAAAGGCCTTTAAATGGTCTCTCAGTCTAGTTCTGTAGGCTACACAATCATGGGGAAGACTGCTGACTTGACAGTTGTCCAAAAGATGACCATTGACACCTTGCACAAGGAGGGCAAGACACAAAAGGTCATTGCAATAGAGGCTGGCTGTTCACAGAGCTCTGTGTCCAAGCACATTAATAGAGAGGCGAAGGGAAGGAAAAGATGTGGTAGAAAAAAGTGTACAAGCAATAGGGATAACTGCACCCTGGACAGGATTGTGAAACAAAACCCATTTAAAAATGTGGGGGAGATTCACAAAGAGTGGACTGCAGCTGGAGTCAGTGCTTCAAGAACCACTACGCACAGACGTATGCAAGACATGGGTTTCAGCTGTCGCATTCTTTGTGTCAAGCCACTCTTGAACAACAGACAGCATCAGAAGCGTCTTGCCTGGGCTAAAGACAAAAAGGACTGGACTGCTGCTGAGTGGTCCAAAGTTATGTTCTCTGATGAAAGTCAATTTTGCATTTCCTTTGGAAATCAGGGTTCCAGAGTCTGGAGGAAGAGAGGAGAGGCACAGAATCCACGTTGCTTGAGGTCCAGTGTGAAGTTTCCACAGTCAGTGATGGTTTGGGGTGCCATGTCATTTGCTGGTGTTGGTCCACTGTGTTTTCTGAGGTCCAAGGTCAACACAGCCGTATACCAGGAAGTTTTAGAGCACTTCATGCTTCCTGCTGCTGACCAACTTTATGGAGATGCAGATTTCATTTTCCAACAGGACTTGGCACCTGCACACAGTGCCAAAGCTACCAGTACCTGGTTTAAGGACCATGGTATCCCTGTTCTTAATTGGCCAGCAAACTCGCCTGACCTTAACCCCATAGAAAATCTATGGGGTATTGTGAAGAGGAAGATGCGATATGCCAGACCCAACAATGCAGAGAGCTGAAGGCCACTATCAGAGCAACCTGGGCTCTCATAACACCTGAGCAGACTGCCACAGACTGATCGACTCCATGCCACGCCGCATTGCTGCAGTAATTCAGGCAAAAGGAGCCCCAACTAAGTATTGAGTGCTGTACATGCTCATACTTTTCATGTTCATACTTTTCAGTTGGCCAAGATTTCTAAAAATCCTTTCTTTGTATTGGTCTTAAGTAATATTCTAATTTTCTGAGATTTGGGGTTTTCTGAATTTGGGGTTTTCATTAGTTGTCACATTATACAAGTTTCACTTTTTGTCTGTGTGGAATGAATGTATACATTATACAAGTTTCACTTTTTGAATGGAATTAGTGAAATAAATCAACTTTTTGATGATACAATTATATGACCAGCACCTGTATATACCATCACCATAATACAATTGACAGAAGCTTTGAAGAAATGTAAAATGCAATCAGTGTATACATTTTATGGGTTCGTGCATTCCCTGGGAATCAAACCAAGGACCTTGGCATTGTTAGCATCATGTTTTGAGCTTACCATTTTGAATACATGACTATGAAATTATAGAAAAAAATATGAAACTATAACTGCTAGTAGGTGGCAGCAAGTCATTGAATCATTCATTCAACCTATTCATTCAGGAACAAATCAAGGGACAGTCTTTATGAATCCTTACATCATTCCTCATATGATTTGTTCAAAAACATGGATTTATTCAGTGACCAAATACCACTGCTCTGAGATTTCATTATTTTAAATGTTTTAAAAACAAGTTGTCTTGGTTCTGCATTATGGGAACATTACTTTTGAATGTTCAGATTCAGAAAATATTAAATGAATGTCAAACTGAAATGTTTCGAAAATAATGTGTTTGAAAAAACATTCTATTAATGTTTCATTATTTTGAGAGAACCTTGCCAGACTATCCTGAGAAAAATCCATTGGGAACATTTGCTGGCTAGAATCCGTGTCTCATTTCCAACCGTGCTGCTATTAAGGGAAACCAGCACTCTTGCTCTTATGCTTTTGTTTAACTTTACCATATGCTATAAATATTAAAAATCAAGCACTTACTGTGCTACGTGATGCTTAAAGTTTCAAAATCTACATTTTCCACTAGCAAAAGTGGACAGTTCTCTCATTCTTTAGAGGAAATCTGGCATCATCTCATCATTTCAGTTCAGCGCTTATAGCGAAAAAGGCAGGAATGGCTTATGCTCCATAATCACTGTCTTGGATAAGGCATATGGTATTGCATAATTCAGAAGCCTCAGAAGAGATTAGATCACTCTGTAAAAACTGTGAAAAGAAATGGAGACAAAAAGGCTGGCAGCACAACAAAACAGTCTATTATTAACAAGGTCTCTTTCCTTTCCTTTTCTTTGTTCATTCATCCCAAATATAAAAACATAAGGTGTCCAGTACCACAAATAAATAACCGCTACTGTTAAAAATAGCTGTGATCTGTCTGTAAGTGTGGAGCACAGATGTGGTTTTGAAGACAATGAAGACCTCAGTTGAATTTAGTTATCTTCCTGCCAATGAATGAGTGGACAGCAATGTTGTCTGGTCAAAAATAGCCATAGGTAAAGATGTATGGTTTTTAAGGGTCTACCAAGAAAATTCTGAGATGAATATAGAGTTCAGAGGCGTCATGCCCATTGAATGTGATGGGGCACGTGTGCCCTCGGATTTTTGAGCCACGTGGATTTTGAATGCAGCTTTCAAGACTACAAATATTTTCTATATTTGATACAATCTCACAAGCGTGAATAAACCATTCAGCGCGTCATATCATCAGCTGCTAAATTCAAATCTGCATTAGCTGGCTGGCTCTGGGCCAGAGACAGACGCGTTTTACAGCGCTGTTCATTATAACCAATCACACACGATTCTGTTGAGCTTATGAATGCAATGACCAATCAGAGGCGTTCAGATGACTCATCGATAAAATGCCGGTGTTTTCTTCATTCGCTCGCTGATTAAACACCTATTTATGGCGACTTCTCTCGTCAGAATAAACAAAGTGCAGATGTGTGTATGAATCTGTAAGATATTAATGTCATAGTGTAAACAGCTTCCGTGGTTTTAAAGGGAGTTTTTGAGAGTGCTTGAACTCTAGACTGTCAGTGGAAATGTTCTGTGATAATGTAAATGTTATTTGCTCTCTTTCTGGACAATGAAAGTGTTGTGATAAGTAGCCTAACTTACAATGTTTTTAATATAAAGTTAGTCGTATTAAAAATATATTATGGCATGACACCATATCTGTTACTTAAGTAAACAGAGAGGTTTTTATGCATAGTTAATATACTACATTATTAGGCTACTATGACCTTCATAATCTAGGTGACAAGCGAGATATTTCATGATATAGTCAATGCGTTTGGGAGTGTTTTGAATAACACATTTTTTTTACAGTGTAGAAAAAAACTAATATATAAATTATAATGAAAATGTGAATTAACATTCAATATCAGGAATTGTATTATTTATATATCAGATTTATCTTTATTGTACAATTGCATGTTTTATTAAATGCTTTCTAATGCATGGAAACATAATCGTTAGAAATGATCTTTTGTAAATGTCACTCTGCTCCTCTGAGATTCTGCCTTTTCATGGATACTTATATATAGATAGGGAGGAAATGAGGGGCCACTCGATGATAGAGGCCTTTTAGAGAGGTATTTTTATTCATAAATAAGGCTCTTAGGCCCTTTAGCCTAGCTGTACAGGTCTGCCTAACCGACTCCCACATATCCTCCAAAACAACTTTCACAATATACTCACAGTGCCTCAATCAGCCTTGTCAAGCCATGACGCACATACACACACAAACACCCACGCATACTACACACACACACACACACACACACACACACACACACACACACACACACTCACACACACACACGCACACACACACACACACACACACACACACACACACACACACACACACACACACACACACACACACACACACACACACACACACACACACACACACACACACACACTCTCTCTCTCATACACACAAACAGTCTGACTCATGTTCTCTGGGCCCAAACTGCATCAGGCGGACCACAACATTTGTGTTTATAATAGACTTACACACACACACACACACACACTGAAAACACTCTTATTCTGAATAACCTAAGCTCTGATTGCCTCTAATTACAAAAACATAACAACACAAAACCTGACATCTAAAAGAGTGAACAAATACAGAAAACTATACAGACATATTAAAACAAATAATAAATGATAAAAACACATACATTTCACAAAGACTGAAAAAAATGCACAAAAACATAAAGATAAAAACTTATTCAAACAGTTATTGGAAAATCTATCGCAGTGATACTGAAATAACACTGTTCCAGAAAAAAGCCTTCAGATGAATGTTGTGCAGTTGTGTTGCAGTCTCTCTCTCTCTCTCTCTCTCTCTCTCTCTCTCTCTCTCTCTCTCTCTCTCTCTCTCTCTCTCTCTCTCTCTCTCTCTCTCTCTCTCTCTCTCTACCTCTCTCTCTCTCTCTCTCTCTCTCTCTCAGCTCTGCGTGGATCCTGGCTCTCGGCTCTGATCTTTCATCCATAGCATGTTCTCTCTCTCACTCCTTTCAGCTCCACATCCTTTCGCTCAGCTTCAGTCCTTCCCCTCACATTGTTCTGGAGAAAATCCACAAGGCCTATCCCAGCAAACACCTTTCCAGGAGCTCCTGCTCATCCTCTCTTATCGCTCTGGTTTCTTCTGAGAGATTATCGATTCGCTGTTGATGGAGGTTTTCCTTCTCGGCTCAGCCATATGTTCTTGTTCCAAGATTGATGAAGCTGCAAGAGAAACCCTGCAAACCATCTGAAGTTTCTTTTTTAGCACAGCCATGTTCCACAGATGCTTTGGTCCTCAGCGCAGTGTGAAAACCATCTCTGTGATGGAACAAACTCACATTATATAATGCTGCGGTGCTTCAAATCCATCTATTTTGGCTGTCAGATTTAAGAGCACCTGTCTGTTTCAACACTCAATTAAGCATGATGGCTGTTCAGATAAAATATTCAAATCACCACAGTCTTTATTTCAGCAGTTTAGGATATCATTACAGTCTGTTAAACAAACTGTATGGTTTGCATCTTGCATGATTTCCATGACCCTGTCAGAACGAACCTGAGACCTATATTTTGGGCTTGCAGTTAAAGGCTGTGCTGTGTGAGATAAGGCTGAGAAATAATGTTCCAGCAAGAAACACTGTGCGTGTCAGATTACTTTTCACTCAGTAGATCAACTTAGAAATGCTCATGCATAACAAACACACCCTCTCTGTATCATAATGTGTTTGAGATTCTCTGACAATAAGCTTACTAAAAATATAGTAAACAAATCAAATGCAGTTAAAAAGATTGACTCTAAAAAGACCATTTCATCAATTAAACTGTAATAACATAATTACACACACACACACACACACACACACACACACACACACACACACACACACACACACACACACACACACACACACACACACACACACAATACACACACACACACACACACCTCACACACAAAGTTGTTTTGTCTTTTTTATATGCATGTATACCCTACACCTAAACTTAGTCACAGGAGACGGTTTTTTTTTCCCTCAAAAAAACTAATTTGTTATGATTATAAGCGTTTTTAGTAATATTTTAGTACAAATTTGTGTCCTCATAAATTACATGAATACATGCACACACACACACACACACACACACACACACACACACACACACACACACTGTGTGTGTATGCATGCATAGTTTTTTAATAATTTTTATTTAATTTTTACTTTTAGTTATTTTAGTACATCATAAATTACATGAATAATGCACACACAGTGATTTTTTTTATAAAACATGCTAAAATAGGCCAACATTTTTACTGTGTGTATGAACCAGATATCATGTTATATTTGATTTTTGTTGCATATATCATGATGTATTAATTTATAAATATTAATATGTTTTTGGGGAGACACATCAAATGTTATAAAGAGTAAAACAGAATTCTGAAAATCATTATTATTCTTTCTCTTTCCTTTCTACTCTTGACAGTGACTGAGCGGTTTCTCGGCTCTTCGGGGAGGACTGTGGTTGCTTTAAGGCTTGTTGTGTGATTCATTTGAAGGAGTCTCACACAGACTGCAGCGTCTAAAATGTCTGGAGGACTGCAGAAGAAACTTTCTCTTAAAGGTTTTAATGTAGGAGGGTTGGACTTGGGATTTGAGCTAGGACTGTTGTGTAAGTCTAACACATGATAGACCCATGTGATGACTTACTAGACCGATCCTTCAAAGCTCTGATATACAGTATATAATACCAACCAGATCATGCTGTGAATAAAGCTCTCTGAAAGAGCAAAACTAAAGGATAAACGCTATTAAAATAGTTTTGTATCTGTATCTGTATGGAATGATTTTTATCAAACCATGCTGAAAAATGCATTAAATACACTGTTAATTCCTATGAAATGCGTGAATGAAACTGCAGCTGGGCGGAGCCTAAACAGGAAGTGTTTGAAAACAAATCAAATGTTTTTTTATATCAAAATCATTATAAAACAAAAGTAGTAACAGAACATTTGTTCTGTGTTGAAACATACGATGAGTGTAACATTTTGAAAATGCAGGGTGGGATTTTGGTTCGGTGCAGCAGCTGTTGATTGGATGTTGAAATGTGTGGGCGTGGCAAACAATGGAGGCGAATGAACACAAGCTTGCAAGGGCGGGGCTTAAGCAGACTATATAAATTAAGAATAAGTCCGGCTGAAGTCTGTCAGTTCTCCAGAAGATCCAGTTAAAACATTTTGAATTGGACCGTGTAGTCATCACAACAAGATATTTAACATGCATTGACAGTTTTTCTCAGATGCTTTTCACATTTTTCCAAACAGTCGTAACATTCTCTAAACTGTGAGTGCAAATGTCAAAACTGTTTGCTGGAACTTCATAACTGTATCGCATGTCTGTAAAATGTAGTTATTCACCCAAAACATTTCATTCATGCTTCAAAACCTAGTTATCGTGTCAGTAATTTGGCCAAGGCCACCAGAATATAAAGTATTTTTGTCATCGTGTGAGCCACACTGGTCAACATGTTTAGTTGTTTTTTCACCATGACAGTCAACCTTGGAAATTAAGGTTTTATAAACAAATCTGATATTTGTAGAGAAGAGTCAATAATACATAGAAAAAAACTGTATATGAACATTTGTATTTATACAGTATATTTATTTTTGTATGAATGTATTACATGTAACGTGAAATCTTGCTTGTCCAATTACTGTACATTTCATATTTCTTATGTTAGCACAAATACACAAAAATACAAAATAACATCCATGAAATAAATGCTTCTTGGTGGACATCCTGTCGCTCTTGTTGGTCAGGCCAAAGATTTTCATCAACATCACATCTGATGTTTTCCATTGCCATGCACCGGGGGGGAAATCTCCTTGAATACCGCACACATCCCTGCAATGATCAGCTGTGATGCACTCATGGCATCCAACAGAGACATCTGATCTTGTGCTCGTGATCATATACTTTCCACCTCCATGCTGAACAAATGGTAGTGATTGTGCTGTGGGCAATCTACACATATATGCTCCCATTGCTTGGGTTGGTTGAATGGTTGATTCATATTTTATTGCAATTAGAGGTTATTTGCCAATTTAGCAGACATTACAAACAATGTCAATGTCAGATATTTATGGAATATACATGCGTGTATACCTATTTTTGATAATTGAATGGATCGTTTTGAATGTGATGAAAAATGATTGAGAAGTTTGACAGTTTCAGTGAGAATCGACTCATCAGTTTTGATCAATAACCCATATGCAATTAGTTGTTGTGCAAACTGCAGACAATTGTGCTTACTGTTTGCACACATGTGCCAGAGCATTTGCAACTTGCTCAAATCAATAAGAAATTACAATCTGATGTGAACAAGAAGCGAATTGTTCAGAGATCTGAACTTATCGCTTCGAAAAAAAATAATTTGAGAATTGAGCCAAAGAGAATTGGATTTTCATTTAATGCTATGATGTCAAACTGTTAAAAATAAATACACTTTTACAAATATGTTTCACAGTAAAGTGCAACAATTGTACACGGTATATATCTTCTTTTATGGCAAAATCCAAGTAAAATGCGAAAGCTACTCACATATAGGCCTGTTACTTACACATACAGAGTGGTCAGGGGCGGACCTAACCAATAGGCCCCGGGGAATCAGGGGGCCCCATCTGATATTGCCAAAACATATTTGCAGCATTGAACAATTCAGCCAATCTCAGGCATTTCTGTTAATTTCTTGAACGCAATGACCAGAAGTGTTTAAATTAGAATCCACTCACCGCTCCAAATGCAGAGTTTGCTGAGTTCTGCAAGCTCGGGAATCCTCTCATTACAACAAAGTGTAGATACGATGTAAATAATATTCATTGTGCAGTATAGAGAGCTTATTAATGGGACGTCGTGAGATCGAAAGTGAAAGTAAGGGACAGTGTTTAGTGATTATATGAGGGAGTGCTCTTCGCGCATTCTAAGCTGTATATTACTGACTGTCTCAGAGCAGAGATATTCAATGCGGTAAAGAAAGTATCGCGTCTCAAGTCATAATTGTATTTGTCTTGATGTTTCAAAATGACTTTCTTGTGTGCTTTTCCTAGACACGCTGGCGCAAACTCGCATAAATTCTGGAGATTGTCGCTTATTAATTGATTACATTTTCGATGTGTTTCTCGCAAACCCTAACGTATGCCTTCAGAACACTTGGAATATGGAGTTGCAAGGGATAATTTAATGTTAGTAAAAAGATTGAAAAAGTTGATAATTTATTAAATGCACAAGTGCAAGCATTTTTTATCATATTTTGTGATCTGAAAAAATAAAATAAAAATAAAGTTGCTTAATATGACTTTAGAACAGCATCAGGTTGACTATTTACTGGTTGTGAAGGGATAAATGAACTATAAACGATGAGAGTGAGCGAGCACAATAAGGCTTAGGCATAAAAGAGCCCATAGTTATTGTGTTGGGACCCCCAAATCACTAAATCCGCCCCTGAGAGTGGTTAAGAGAGATTCATTACGCCTTCTTCCGATGTGGTCAGAATCCATCCCTGAACGTGTTTCAGTAATCAGATTTTAGTAAGTGTGTCTTAATCGGACTTTAAATGAGGTCAAGTGCTGTTTGACTGTGAATGATTGTAAATGCATCTAATTCCAGGTCTAAGAAAGCCTTGTTCTTGTCTGTGCAGCTGACTCTGAAATTATCCCGGATATTACAGCGTTTCCACTCACAATCCCAAGCAGAACGACTGTGGCTGGCTGTCGGCGGTGGATTTCTCTCTCTTGCCAACTTCAATTTACACAAACAAACAGCGCTAACAATTCTGCTCTCTACGTTTCATTGCATTTCTTAACTGTGCATGACGTCTACACAGTGCTCTTTCTCTGCATTTAAATTCACTTTGTTTGCTTTGTTCAGAAAATGAAGTGTTGCATGTTATCAAAAACAAGAATTGACATTGAAATGTCATTTATATATATAGTGTTTGGATTGTTGTTACTCATTTTATAATCAATCTAATGAATATTACTGTTATTCAGGTGTATTCGTTATTCGTTTCATGACCAAATATGGTAATGATTTGGGAATTGGGCATACCCCTAGATACTGGTCATTAATATTTGTTTTGAAATATTGAGAAGAGAAAGCAAGACCAGCATGATCTTATGAGCAGTGACGCATCCTGTATACAAATCCATATTGATAGTGTAAATATGTTCATTTTGACACCATTGTACAGTGTGTTTTCATATAAATATGTACCTGTGAAAATGAGAGGACATGTGTATACGGTACGGTAGCCCCGTCCTCATTAGGGAAGGATAGATTTGTTTGGCGAACGTCACTTCAGAAAACCAGGTCAATGTGTAGAGAGGTTCCAAAATGTACTTGGAAATATAAAAAATACAAAATAATTCAATAAATAAAAAAGTTATTTAAATTACCAATGTAAAAAATAATGCAATTTATTATAGTCTGGAAGGTTTTATGCACTGCCCATTGTGTCTACACCATGGTAAAATCATTATAATGCACAGCCTCAAGCTGCTTATTTCTCATATTAACTTATTTTACTGAAGGATTATGCTGCTTATTTGAGTTTCACAGGCAATATCTCTGGTTTTAAACAGACCGATGGGACATTGTGCTGTTTTATACGGTATCTGGCATTTGAACCATTGCATATTGTTCTTATTGGTTTTGTCTTATTGGTTTTGTTGTTAACAACTTCCATGGAGCATGAAGACGGATGATGAGGGATATGCCTTGTGAACATCAGTTAAACTCAGAGGTATTAATAAATTGATATGTGTTCTCCAAGCAGTCAGCTGTGCTCAGGTGCTTCTTCCTCAGAGGAACTTCTTGCACTTACAAAAAAGCATGAGTGATACATTTAGAGAAATGTAAGTACTTCTTTTGTGTCCCATTTTCTGCAGATAATTAATTTCTGCTCATCTTTGAATAATGCATATGTACCGTGGGCAGAAGGAGCACTGACTGGTAACATATGGCTGGAACAAAGCGTATTGTTTAAGAAAAACATGAGAACTACACCATTCAGAGCCAAACAGAAAACTTCTCTCAGCATCTGCTACTGTAAAAAAATAAAGAAATAAATCACTTTTTTCTTTAAAGGTTCAAAATGTACACCAATTTAAATATATATTTTATACAGTATATTTATATATTTTATATACAATTTCCTATAGTGCACATGAAACCCAAAATCTGACGTCATGTTTAATGACTTTTTTTACTTGTTTATAAATGATCTTCATAATTTTCACTAATTTAACCACACATGTTGTTTCTTGCATTTGACATTGCTTTTTTGGGCATTTTAGTTTATTCCCCATGTACAAAACACAAAAAAACCAATCAAAAGACTACAGTATTCCTTTATAAGTTTCTTTATTTATTTTATTTATGTAAATAGCCTGCATATAATATTATTCTGTGAAAATGACTTGTCATAGGTGAGTTTCCTCTAAAATGCATGTTTAAAATACTGCACCGTTGTCTCTGCTGTGAATGGAGCTGTCCTCTCACCTTAACCGAGAATTGAACTGTACAATTTGTATAGAAAGTGTTTGAAGTCTGCATGCCTTAGAAAATACCCTGTTCAGAAAGTGTGTAGAACTTGCCTTAGGGTTCATGCTTTGAAACACAGTTCTTCGGACAGCTTGGAAATGCGACTGACAATCTCACGCGCGTGGCCTCAAACTTGCACACAAATCAAATGTGATAAGAGACAAAATACGAGTCCAGGAGTGTGGACAGGGCAAGATTGAACTTCACAGAGACAATGCATGTGCGATATATCCATTCGTGGACGTTATTTTAGTGCACTGCATGTTTACAAACCGTACGTCTGCCACTGCAGCGGTTGTGCTTTAGTCTGGCGCATTTTCCAGTTTCCATCTTGCATCAATTTAAAACACACGCACTTCGATATGAGGGGGAAATTGATAATTATAATACACAATTATAACACAGATAAAACATACAATAGAATAGCTGAAAGAAACCAACGTCGCGGGCCTTCGCAGTGGTTAAACACGCAAGCGTTGTGTTCAGCTCCTAAGAGTCTTTGCATTGGGCTTCTATTAAAGCTGATTTGCTATGGTTAGATTAAGGGGTTTGACCTCTGGGTCATACAGCATATGGCTACTATTTTGTCCTTGAGGTACAGGGCGTTGACTGATACCATGCAAATCTGCACAACAGAGTTTATAAAGCTAACATATGTGTAGTATGCGTAGGTGTATAAATATATACGGATTCTCATCTGTTTGTGCATCTAACCTCGATCTACACATCAGCTCGGCTCTCTAGAGGAATCGGGGGTCGTATTGCATGTCTATTGCAAGGATATTTCTCCATGCGAGGGAAAAGAAGCTTGCCAGTCTCTACAGACTGAGTCCTTGAGTCCATTCGGAGCAGGGTTTCCCTCAAGGGTTCTCCTCCAAGCGGTTGGCAGAGCCGTTGTTGGTCTTCTCGTCGTCTTTCTCCTGATCATCCCGTGTGGTTTGGCTGGAGAAGGTGTCTGTGTGCTGCCTGAGGTCAGGGCTGAGGAGCGGCAGGTGAGGCAGGAGCGGACTCACTTTTAATCGAGCAGACAGTTCTTTAGCGCTATAGGTTGGGGTGTTGGTCTCATATATGTCGTGGAAGCTGTTGTAGTCGACTTCGTAGAAGCCCTTTTCCAGAGAAAGCACCGGGGTGAAGCGGTAGCCCCACAGCACTTCCGAGTCCAGGTAGGAGCTGCGTGCTTGGCACGTCATGCCTGGATACGAGGAGAACAATATGGGCGCAGACACACACACACACACACACATGCAGGTACGCACAAAAACATGTGCACATTGTTATTTACACACACACATTCACAGACAGAAATGAAGGAGGGGAGAGAGGGAGAGAAATAAATAATGTATGAGGCTCTCAGTGTTTACAGTGCTGTACAGGTCAGATGATATTGTAGATACAAGTTTTTGCGGTGAGATATGGGCCATATCAGTTTGTGAGCTGCATTTCACAAAACCCAATTACTGTATGCCTTCCATTATATATATATATATATATATATACAGGTGCTGGTCATATAATTAGAATATCATCAAAAAGTTGATTTATTTCACTAATTCCATTCAAAAAGTGAAACTTGTATAATGTATACATTCATTCCACACAGACTGATATATTTCAAGTGTTTATTTATTTAAATTTTGATGATTATAAGTGACAACTAATGAAAACCCCAAATTCAGTATCTCAGAAAATTAGAATATTACTTAAGACCAATACAAAGAAAGGATTTTTAGAAATCTTGGCCAACTGAAAAGTATGAACATGAAAAGTATGAGCATGTACAGCACTCAATACTTAGTTGGGGCTCCTTTTGCCTGAATTACTGCAGCAATGCGGCGTGGCATGGAGTCGATCAGTCTGTGGCACTGCTCAGGTGTTATGAGAGCCCAGGTTGCTCTGATAGTGGCCTTCAGCTCTTCTGCATTGTTGGGTCTGGCATATCGCATCTTCCTCTTCACAATACCCCATAGATTTTCTATGGGGTTAAGGTCAGGCGAGTTTGCTGGCCAATTAAGAACAGGGATACCATGGTCCTTAAACCAGGTACTGGTAGCTTTGGCACTGTGTGCAGGTGCCAAGTCCTGTTGGAAAATTAAATCTGCATCTCCATAAAGTTGGTCAGCAGCAGGAAGCATGAAGTGCTCTAAAACTTCCTGGTATACGGCTGTGTTGACCGTGGACCTCAGAAAACACAGTGGACCAACACCAGCAGATGACATGGCACCCCAAACCTTCACTGACTGTGGAAACTTTACACTGGACCTCATGCAACGTGGATTCTGTGCCTCTCCTCTCTTCCTCCAGACTCTGGGACCCTGATTTCCAAAGGAAATGCAAAATTTACTTTCATCAGAGAACATAACTTTGGACCACTCAGCAGCAGTCCAGTCCTTTTTGTCTTTAGCCCAGGCGAGACGCTTCTGACGCTGTCTGTTGTTCAAGAGTGGCTTGACACAAGGAATGCGACAGCTGAAACCCATGTCTTGCATACGTCTGTGCGTAGTGGTTCTTGAAGCACTGACTCCAGCTGCAGTCCACTCTTTGTGAATCTCCCCCACATTTTTGAATGGGTTTTGTTTCACAATCCGGTCCAGGGTGCGGTTATCCCTATTGCTTGTACACTTTTTTCTACCACATCTTTTCCTTCCCTTCGCCTCTCTATTAATGTGCTTGGACACAGAGCTCTGTGAACAGCCAGCCTCTTTTGCAATGACCTTTTGTGTCTTGCCCTCCTTGTGCAAGGTGTCAATGGTCGTCTTTTGGACAACTGTCAAGTCAGCAGTCTTCCCCATGATTGTGTAGCCTACAGAACTAGACTGAGAGACCATTTAAAGGCCTTTGCAGGTGTTTTGAGTTAATTAGCTGATTAGAGTGTGGCACCAGGTGTCTTCAATATTGAACCTTTTCACAATATTCAAATTTTCTGAGATACTGAATTTGGGGTTTTCATTAGTTGTCACTTATAATCATCAAAATTAAAAGAAATAAACACTTGAAATATATCAGTCTGTGTGGAATGAATGTATACATTATACAAGTTTCACTTTTTGAATGGAATTAGTGAAATAAATCAACTTTTTGATGATATTCTAATTATATGACCAGCACCTGTATATAAGAAAAGAGCTCAGAAAATCAGTAATGTGATAGAAACAATATTTATTATGTATCTCAGTCACAATAATTCCAATGTTACAATGATTTCAACTATCTGTAATGAGTTACTGATAAGAAATATAAAAAAAAACATGTAATGGTGGTAATTACATTTTAGAATTTATGGAATAATAATATTTAAGTCTTATTATTAAGTCATATATATATATATATATATATATATATTATGAAACTTTGCTGGTTTATGCAAAAAGGAAATATGCAGGTAAGTAAGGGTGTATTCACACCTGTCTTGTTTGGTTCGATTAAAACAAACTCTGGTTCGTTTCCCTCTTTGGTGCGGATCTTTTGGGCAGGTGTGAATACAGCAATCGCACCAAACAACCGAACCGAGACCCAGCTGAAGAGGTGGTCTTGGTACGGTTTCAAGCTAACTCTGTTACGGTCCGTTTAATGTGAACCGGCCTAGATCCGACACAATTGCAGAAAGCACGCTCCGAAACACAGAGCTCGGGCATGTAGTGCTGTTGTTTGCATTTCAATCGCTTCAATCACTTGTTTTTAAACTGCAATTCTTAAAAACGTGTGCAAATTATGAGTTTTGTTGACCATAGCACCCACAGCAACATGAAATGATGAGAGATTTCTAGGCTGGACTACTGCAATGCTCTTCTGGCTGGACTTCCATCAAACACAATCAAACTTCTACAAATGATTCAGAATGCAGCAGCACGACTGGTCTTCAACGAGCCCAAAAGAGCCCATGTTACACCTCGCTTTGTCTCCTTGCACTGGCTACCGGTTGCAGCTCGTATCAAGTTCAAGACACTGATGATTGCATATAGAACAACCACAGGCTCAGCACCCGCCTAGTTCCACTCACTATTACAAATCTACATCCCCTCCAGAAGCCCCGCCTACTTCCACTCACTATTACAAATCTACATCCCCTCCAGAAGCCCCGCCTACTTCCACTCACTATTACGAATCTACACCCCCTCCAGAAGTCCCGCCTACTTCCACTCACTATTACGAATCTACATCCCCTCCAGAAGCCCCGCCTAGTTCCACTCACTATTACAAATCTACATCCCCTCCAGAAGCCCCGCCTACTTCCACTCACTATTACGAATCTACATCCCCTCCAGAAGCCCCGCCTACTTCCACTCACTATTACGAATCTACATCCCCTCCAGAAGCCCCTCCTACTTCCACTCACTATTACGAATCTACATCCCCTCCAGAAGCCCCTCCTACTTCCACTCACTATTACGAATCTACATCCCCTCCAGAAGTCTGAGATCTGCTAGTGAGCGATGCCTCGTGGTACCATCACAGAGAGGCTCAAAATCACTCTCCAGAACATTCTCGTTCACCGTTCCTGGCTGCTGGAATGATCTTCCCACGCCCATCTGGACCGCTGGATCCCTGTCAATCTTCAAGCAACAACTGAAAACTCATCTCTTTCAACACTACTTGACTTCATCACAAAAAAAAAAAAAAAATTCCTTCTCTTTTTCTATATCTTCATCTTTCTCTTCATCTATCTCTCCTTCCCTTGCTAGCTTGTATTTATTTGAACAATGCCTAAGACTTGGTGTTAGGGGCACTTCCTCTGTTTGTTTGCCTCTTCAAGATTAATCGCTTTATGTATTCCCCAATTGTAAGTCGCTTTGGATAAAAGCGTCTGCAAAATGACTAAATGTAAATGTAAGACTCGGATGTATAAAATCTCAGTTCTTAGCTCCATATTATTTACATTTTCATAAATCAACAGAGTAAATGTTTAATATATATAATTTATTTATATATATTTATACTCACCCCCCAAAAAAGACTGTAAACACAAAGGACATTCCAATAAAACAAGACTTGAAGAAATTAAATATAGTAATATAGTAGCCTAAATGATTCAATGAATGACTAATTTTCTGCATGGGTTGCTGTGTCTGCTTACAGTTTTCAGACTCTTAACCGATTGTGAGTTTGTGCCAAAGGGAGATGGATTTGTTTGTAAGGCTGAATGTTTTACATTTCCTTTTCTGAGCAGTTTTGGGTATGTGACATTACATAGCATGAGCTGGAAGCCAAAGGGATTACAATGATCAAACGGCAGATTTCATTTTCTATTTGGTGCCGTGTGTAACTATGTTTGTCTTCAGTTACAGCTATTTGAACACAGCATGATACAGAATTGTTTCCCCATGACTTCAAGTCATGTAAACCTGAGTTAATGTGCTGTGTGCCGCCCACTTCCATATCCGTCATGTCCAGTTTTCATGCACAGGATGCAATAAATAAATAAAAAACCTCAAGATGATGATTATCTTTTCACGTTGGCAAATTATACACATCCTCTGAAACAGCTAGAGGATGAACGGAAATTCCCCACATTTGTATGCATGTCTCGCGTCTACTTTGTTACAGCAATTTGTGTTTTGCCCTGAAAGGATCATGGAAACTCAAAATCATTCAGCAATTTTACTGCAGACCTGTAATTATGGAAATGTCCTCGTTATTAATCACTGTATTTATGTTTTAGCAAAACATGAAGAATAATACGAGACTAAAACCTCATGCTTATAGGTATAATAGTCAGTGATGCCATATATTATAGATAAAACTGTAATTACAGATTATGGAGAATTACACCATTCCAGCATTTAAAGCCAACAGCATCACAATCTACGCCAGTGCTTCTCAACGGGTGCGTCACGACCCAAAGTACATGCTGATTACAAAATGTGTCTGCAATTCATAATACAATTATGCGGTGGTAGCAAAATAAATAGTCTTAAAAGATGCTTTTAAAAAGTTGTAGACTCTTAACAGATTATTTATTATTGTGTCAAAGGTAATGCGTCTAGTCACACTCTATGCTATTGTGGTGCAAATTCAGCTGTAACACACGGTGTGTGTGTTCGTGATGGTGATTTTAGTTACATTGTCCCACCATTAGATAGGTGAGAAGAGACTGTTTTTATGAGATAGTCAGCAGTAAACACTTCTATATTGAAAGAGACTGAAACGCTGTTGGAAAAAAGCACGTTCGTTTTACTTTAATCAACAACACAGCCAACAAATGCACTGAGCAGCGCTGTCATCGGAAATCACACTTAATTAACAGATGAAAGTATTGTACTACAAAGATATCACTTTCTTCAGCAGACATTCAAACTAATGTTTTATTGTGAATATGAGACTGATCTGAAGAATGAACGCTGTATCAGACGCAGGTAATCACACTCACTCAGTCAATCTCTCTTATAATACTCTACATAATACAGTGAGCTTTTAATACAGTCATTTTATAAGCTGTTAAACTGTCAAACTGACAATTCTATTTTAATATAATCTATTTTATTTTATTATATGTATATATTATATTATATTATATTACATTATATTATATTAAATATGAATTTATCCACAAAAGTGATCTAAAATGCACTTATAGTAAAAAAAAAAAGTTTACTACAAGAACACTTTTGCTTACTTTTGTGTAAACTTGGTAGAGTGTTGGTTCACCCCTTGATGTAAAAATGGTTCCTGAAGCAAAACCAATTGAAAACCTCTGATCTACATTGTAGCATTGATTGAAACTGAAATTAAGTGAAATTTTAGTGCTCTGAGTCTCTCTGACTCCCTTTGCTTTTGCGTCATGTTTTTAGAGCAGGAACGGTGTGTGGGTTTGAGTGTAGCACATTTAGCATTGAGTTATACTCTCTCTCTCTCTCTCTCTCTCTCTCTCTCTCTCTCTCTCTCTCTGTTCCTCTCTCTCTCTCTCTCTCTCTCTCTCTCTCTCTCTCTCTCTCTCCCCTCTCTCTCTCTCTCTCTCTCTCTCTCTGTGTCCCTCTCTCTCTCTCTCTCTCTCTCTCTGTTCCCCCTCTCTCTCTCTCTCTCTCTCTCTCTCTCTCTCTCTCTCTCTCTCTCTCTCTCTCTCTCTCTCTCTCTCTCTCTCTCTCTCTCTCTCTCTCTCTCTCTCTCTATCTCTTTCTCTATCCCTCTCTCTCGCTCTCTCTGTGTGTGTGAGCGAAAGAGAAAGACATGGAGAGGTATGTTGATCTCAATAACTGCACTGATGCTTTTCAAATCTATAAATAAGGGCACAACACCTCAAGGCCAGGGGTTCCTAAGTCTATTTGAGGAGAACAACGGTGACACTGAAATCTGCTGACACATACGAGTACTATCATTTATCCTAGGATAAGAAGCACCATTATGGGTCCTGCTGTGTTCCCATGCAGGAAAACCTTGCACGATTCTCATTGTCATTCTCATAATTTAGCTTTAATATACTATATTATGCATTATATGTGTGTTGAAATGTTTGTCTCACTGTGCATGGATTAGACTTAAAGTGCTCTTACACTTAAAAAGAGCCGTTTTATAACAAACAAAATGTAATACGCTTTAAATCCACTAATTATATGGTTACTGAACAAGCACTTATCTAATGCTTCTAGTGCGTCAAACTAGAAATAGAACTAAAAATCACTGTCTTCAGAGGACACCAGAATTCTCTACAGGTTTGTTTGAGCTTTAAACGAAAATCCAGCACTAACAGTCAGTGTTAACATTTAAACTGCTTAAGCATATCCTTCAAACTGCCTCCATAGTTCATCTCTTAATCAACACATTACCTCATAAAGTTGGCCTTTAAAAATCTATATTAGTTATAGAACATTAATTCAAAGCAAGTTCTTATCTATGGGTTTGAGATTCACTAATAGCAAAATGAATGGAAAGTTAATGGACGCTACTTAAAAACACAGATAAGCCTATCTTAATGCCGCCGGACATATTTAGTAGATGCCGTTAGTTATGAGCACTCAATGGGCTACTGTGTTTTAGGCATTCGTCATGTTGAAGGGGAGACAAGCATTTAATGACAGGTTATTTTTCTCTAATAGGGGTGCAGATCTTTGATCACTAATAACAATTGATTTTAAATCCATATTGTTAGATATTTGCGACCTGCTTCTAAACTTTCAGTGTTAACTGTACTGCATAAAAGCTAGCTTGGAATAACCAATCTGAAAATCTGGAAACAAATCTGTGCTTCATAATTCAGATTCACTTTGAGAATTGACTGACAATGTATTTTAAAAGTGTTTGATGTGTGGTAAAACGGTCCGAATAGTGTTTGCATCTTTCCGAAGAGTTATTTTTACAATCAGCATTTCATTGCAATGCATTTCCCTTCTCAGCAAATGACTCCCATGCTTCTAAAAAAATGCATTTTAGAAGGTAGCATAATCAAAGCGCCTTTGCTTCAGAAGCGTGCCTGTGATGCTTTACAATTCTGCCTATATAGTCAGCTCACTAGCTTTTGGAACAGAGTGGATCAAATATGTTTGCATGTCATGTTCTGCAGTGAGATGGACTTTTCATTGTGGAAAAGCTGTTGTTCGTGATATCACTCAAGATCAGGCATTTCAAAAAAAAAAAAACCGCTTATGTTGCAACAATTAAATGATGCAAATGACATCTGATTAAGCATCATTAGAGTCTCATCACGTTCATGCAAATTGCAGTAGTACTCAAGAGACTTACTATAGAGCTCCTGACCCTCAGTACTGGAAAAATAATAGACTAGACCAATGTGGCTATCCATCATACCTGTCACATGCCAGGGCTAAATTAAAACATTGCTATATTCTACAAATCAGACACCAGGTTGTTTGTGACCTTACTGCACTCACCAGGTCATTAGCGATCTACTGCACATCAAAAAGAAGCAATCATCCCTCATTAGCAAGTGGGAGTAGACTTCGATCTGAGAGAGGACAGTGATCCTATTTGTAGGTTTATCCTGGCCTGGAGCACCATAATCTATACCTGGTCATCTGTCAAAGGCATAATTTACAAGGCTTTAGTAGATCAAATGCATCATAGCCCATAGCTATTGACATGTGCTTACGAATGAACACCTTCACAGTGGAAAGTGGAAACATTTCAAAGTGTTAGGAAGGTTGAGGAGACTGCTGATATGTAATATGGCATCTAGGGCACAGAGCAAGGTTAGTGTAAGATTAAATTCTCTCCAGTTATGCCCTTGGATATTTCAGTCAATAACAGTTGCATGTTTGTGTTACAAAAACTTCTAAATGTGCAATATTTTTTTGCATTATATGTGAAGGAAAATTCATCACACAATGCTTATCACATTTTCTTTGTTGAGTCCTCATTGGTATTCACTGCAAAATAGGCACAGAACAGGATGCCTTCACATGGAAGCATGTATAATGAATTGGATTTAGATTAGCAGTGCAAGTTCTCTTTGGACAAATGCCTAATAAATAATTTGAATTGCATTCACCTGAGATACCTGATAAACCATGGGAAATGTTTCAGCCTGGGAATGAATCTGCAATTAGTGTAGACACGTTAGACAGTGGAGGCCTCTTTATTCCCTCAACAGCCCTGAGAATAAGGAGATCTACTCAAATCAATATCGCACACGGTGTTCTGCAAGGTCAACCAAACAGTGGCAGAGAATAATATATCTAGATAATCCATTCACTTTCATATATTCATATTGCATGTTTGCTGCTGAAGAACAGGTATCTCAATAGTATCAGTTAATGTTGCACAGACCGTGCCTAAATTTATTTTTGCAGTTGATTATGTTAAGCAGACTATGACAATTTTTTTACGTAATGGACTAAAAATTAGATGCAGATTGAACAAACTGTTACAGTAAATCAACATCAACAGCATTATTAATAATCCATTTAAATGCCACAACACCCTGGGCTCTCTGTTGTGTTATGGATTGTGTATTAGTCCAAATGTCTTGGGGTATAATACCAAAACTATGCTCTCAAAGACATCATAAAAGCAGTTTTCTCATTGAACTTTCTGACCTTTATTGAGTTTCACCGACCTGAGAACTGGAACAACGATTAATTAAAATGAAGAGTGGAAAAATAAACTTTTTTTTGCTCCAATAAGCTTTCCAAAGGATCCCCTCCAGCAGAGTGGAACATACCCGGAGTACTTTCATCACCTTTCACCTCCTTCCACAACTCCAGCCTGGACAGGTTTGCAAGGACATGACTAGCCAGACAACAAGAGGCTCTAAAACCCACCCTGAGTCATGTGTTGGAAATATAGCCTTTGCATCAATATTGAAACATTTATCTTCTTGTCAGTTCTTGAATATTATTTTGTGTAGTCAGCATGCTTAGGGAAGGGATGACTCAGCACTGTCAGCAAATGAATAATGTGTTACAGTTTTGTATATTTAAATGACTGACCTCTAATTTTCTCGCTTACCGCAAAAAAAAAAAATCATGGAAAATTCAATGAGGTCAACTGCTCTACAGAGCTTGGCAGTTAATGCGCAACTTGCTCCTTGAAGCCATTGCGAAAGACTGATAGTTTCTAGGGTTAATGCAAACTGTCATTTGTTACTCATGAAGACTTTGACACTTTTTAGGTCAACAGTTGAATTGTTTGATGTCAAGGAGAACATACCTGTAGCTTCGACCATACCCTCCAAGATGACGACAATCTCAAACTCTTCCTTCTCCATCTGTGCCCGGGACATCTCCCAGAAAGGACTCTTCTCATTGATCTCGTGGGAGATAATGAGAGGTGATACTAGGAAGAGGCGATCGTCTCCTGTGTCAAAGCCAATGTTGATGTCCGTCTGGTTGAGCGGTATGAACTCTCCCTCCTTTGTCTGCTGTGAACGAATGAGTTTGGCACGGATTGACGCTTCCACAATGTGCGAATTCCGCAGGTCACCCACTCTGAACATCAGGCACATCTTGCTATCCCTCACCGAGATCACAGCCTTGTGGGAGAACATCAGCGTCTCTGCTCGGTTCTTGGGCTGCGAGATCTTTACAAACAAGCAGCCCACCATCATGGCGTTGACAATGGATCCCAAGATGGCCTGCACCAGTAGAAGCATAATCCCTTCTGGGCACTTCTCCGTGATGACACGATAGCCGTAGCCAATGGTGGTCTCGGTTTCGATGGAAAAGAGAAAAGCAGAGACAAAGCTGTTGAGGTTTTCAACACAAGGGGTCCAGCCCTCTTCATCTGAGTGTATAAGATCTCCTCGTATTAGCGCAATAAGCCACCACAAAAACCCAAAGAAGAGCCAATTGACCACGTAGACCAAGGTAAAAATGAAGAAACTGAGGCGCCAGCGTAAGTCGACCAGTGTTGTGAAGAGGTCGCTGAGATAACGATAGGTCTCTTGAACGTTTCCGTGATGAACATTGCACTTGCCGTCTTTCTGTACGTAGCGCTGGCGGGGTTTCTTAACAGGATCGGAGATGAGGTGGGTGCGATCTGTGGGGATTTTTGCTTCCCTCAGGTGCTTGGGGAGTTTCTTTACCTGCTGTAAGGAGGTAGAGAGATAAGAAATAAATTCAGTTACAAGATCAATGTGACATAGAAGCTGTGTCTTCTTGGATAAGGACTCAATTCAAAATGATGGTGATGATGATAAAACGGGCTACATTATCGGCAAGTCTGAACCTGTAGGCCTATATTAAGCATCAGTGCTAGGGAGACTGCTAGAGAGGCATAATACATGCAGGATGTGATGCTTCCTACAGGTCCTCTGGTGTTGCAATCTAGTCCCATCAGAATAATTCAACATATTTTGCATGCCAGATCAATAGCTCCCATCTGCCGCTTCTATCTGGAACGCTTCTAACAATGGCATTGCTCTGATATCTTTGCAACTGTCTTGACATTATCACAGTACATTTCAGCACATACATAACATGCAGATTCCTGCAACATAAGAGTACTGGTGGCTTTTTCTTTTTTCTATTGCTGTTTTTTCTCTCCCATGACCCTCTATCTTGGCCCTAGTCCATTTCTGATTCCTTGTTCTACACCAGCTCCATGGGACACTTCCCCCATTACCTTCCTCTTCCCCATGGGACACTGGCAAGCCCATATAATAATATTTGCCCCCTCCCAAGTCCATAACACAGTGCCCTCCACATGAGACAAGGACAGATTGGCACGTTGTCTTTCAGTTTGTGGAGGATTGTGCTTGGCTGTTAAATGAAACGTGGTATCATGTTAAAGTGATGGCAGTCAATTATAAGCAAGCATTAAAGTGCTTATGATAAATTGGAGCATGTGGAGACCTCCTGCTCCATACACACCTGCAGCCCCATATTTTCTGATAGATAAAGCCAAATATTGGGCAAAAAATAAAACCAATATATTTTTGTAAACATTACAAACAAATACCCTCATCTAGAGCCAACTTCCAGTATTTGGTGTGCCTCCAATTTTGCACTTCAAGTTGACATTGACATTTTTTTTTACATTCATTTTTTACATACAGTCATTTAGCAGACTTTTTTATCCAAAGCGACATACAAATAAGGACAACAGAAGCAATCAAAACCAAAGTTAATATAATAAGTTAGCTATTATATTCAGTTTTCCTTATCATTCAAGTCATAAATATAAAAAAACTGTCAAAAATATACAGTTAGCTTATATTAAATATGTTTAAATTAATTATTTAAATTTATACATTTAAATAAATCATACATAACATATACGCTTTTATAAATATATAAGTATATATTTATATTTAGTTATTACACAGCTCCCTGAAATACTTGACTGAACATTGTGTAATCAGCTATTTTATATAATAAGCCTAACATAATATATTGATCACTATACAATGTCCTAGCGGTCAATGAGAAAGTAAATAGAACACATAAATATTTGATTAAAAAATAGTATTCAAAGTTACAATTATTGTGTGAATTTCAGTTCCTCCTTATGAACTCGAGCTGCGTCCGGAAACGCTACGGGAATGCCTTCAGCGCGACCGGCTCTGAATACAAGTGTAATCTGTCCAATGGATGGGCGAGACGTCACGGGCGAGGTGACATAATGACCTGCTGGTATAAAAGCATGTGCGGTGAAACCGGCGTCAGCTTTTGTCACTCAGCAACCGCTACTCTGTGTGTGTCTGTCATTCTCTGTTGTGAGTCTTATTTGGTGTTGTCTGTCCCTTGAAGAGCGGCATACACCGCGGTACTCAGTGCCCGTCTCTCCTCAGTGCCCATCGGTTTGCCAACCCTGCCACGTATGGTTTTCCAGGGCACAGCGATCTCCAGCGAGCACACATAAACGCAGTGGAGCTGAGATGCTCGCCACCCCTTGGGGGTCTCTAGAGCAACTAGTTCAGCTTTCTCCTGCCGGTGTGCCATTCCAGGATACCGAACTAGCCGCTCTGATTACACCAGAGGCCAGTCTCGAGGGACTGGTTCCCTTAGTAGGTCACCTTGCAGTTTGGGAGCCCCTGCCAAGCATGTCTCATTGGGTCCTGCCTGAGCAGGCTCTGATTCTGTCAGTCGAGTCTTCCTAGGAAATGACGTGGGTCTGAGGACCGCTGTTTCAATAGGAGACTTTGGCTGAGGCAGTCCTGGTGCCCATGGCCCAAGATGTATGAGGGCAGGCCCCTCAGGGGAAGTGTGGCATTCACCGAAGTATACGGTGCCCGTTCCTCCTCAGTGCCCTCAGGAGATCGGGCTGCTAACCATGCCATGTACAGTGTTCCAGGGCGTAGCGATCTCCAGCGAGCACACATCTCAGTTTCTTCAGCCCGGCAACGTAGCGGAGCTGAGATGCTTGCCACCCCTTTTGGGGTCTCTAGTTCCGTCTCCTGGGACGTTCCAGGACACAGAGCTAGCCGCTCTGGTTACACCAGAGGCCAGTTTTGAGAGATTGGTTCCCTTGGTAGACTGCAGGGGATTTCCTGAGGTTTGCGTCGGGGGCAAAGGTTCAAGGTTCAAGGTTTCTTTATTTGTCACATAAAAAATTATACAGGGTATAATTAGAAGTGAAATGTAATCGAATCAGGTCCGCTCAGTGGACAGTGCGTAACGAGAGCATGGTCACAGCAAGATGTGCTCAGTGTACCTCAGACTCAGGGTATTGTACATATCAGTTAACAATGAGTCTTGTGAATGCTGGGTCCTGATGGCCTGAGGGAAGAAGCTCCTCCTCAGTCTTTCGGTCCATCATGCTCCTGAAGCGCTCCAGCAGTCAGAAAAGATGGTTACCGGGGTGAGTTGAGTCATGGCAGCTCTGCTTTTGCAGCGCCTGCAGTGAGATGCGCTCAGCTATCTCTGTAGAGCTTTGCAGTCCTGGTTTGAGGAATTTCCATACCACACTGAGATGCACTGAGTCAGTACGCTTTCTATGAGAATAGACTAGCTGGTGAGACCCTGAATTTCCTCAGCTGTCGCAGATGGTACAGTCTCTGAACCTGTGTCCACCTCTGATGTTTACACCGAGGTACTTGAAGCTACTCACCCTCTCCACAGGGGTCCCACTGATCATAAGAGGAGTGTAGGGCTGCTGCACTCAGAACGTTCAGAGAGAGACAGTTGTCCTGGCACCACTGTATGCGGCCTCGGTTGTTAATGAGGCCCAGAACCACAGTATCATCCGTTTGACAATAGAAGTGGAGCTGTGTGAGGACACGCAGTCCAGAGGGCTCAGGACACAGCCCTGCGGGGCTCCTACGTTCAGAGTGATGGAGTTGGAGGTGAACTGGCCGACTTTCACCACTTGTGGTCTGGCGGTGAGGAAATCTTGAATCCAGTCACACCGAGGTCTGAGAGTTTGACAGCTAGCTTGGTGGGGACTATAGTGTTGAAAGCTGAGCTATAGTCTATGAATAGCAGCCTGACATAGTTGCCATTCTTGCTGTTGATGTGAGTGAGGGAGGAGTGCAGTACCTGAGAGGTGGCATCATCAGTAGACCTATTTGGCCGATAGGCAAACTGAAGAGGGTCCAAAGTAGCAGGGATGGAGGAGCAAATGTGTTTCTTTAAAAGTCTCTCAAAAACCTTCATGACTGTCGATGTGAGGGCAACTGGACGATAGTCATTCAGGCAAGAGGGTTTACTGTTCTTAGGCACAGGGATTATGACAGATTTTTTAAAGGAGGTGGGAACAACAGAGGTAGCAAGGGACTCATTAAATATGGAAGTAAACAAACCAGCCAGCTGATCAGCACAGGACCTCAGAACACGGCCAGTAATCCCATCAGGTCCTGCTGCTTTCCTGACGTTCACTCTCTTTAGTTCCCTCCGGACATCGTCCTCTGACAAGGTGATAGCATAATCATCGCTGCTCTGTCTGCTGCTTCCTGACGGGCTGTTCGACAGAGTTGCACCGCCATTACATTCAAAGCGGCCGTAGAAGGTGTTTAGTTCTTCGGCCAGCAACGGATACGCTCTTACCTCTGCGGAGGAGTTATTTCCAGAGGAACATATGGTCTTCAGTCCCTGCCACATGCGTCGAGAGTCATTGAGCTGGAAATGTGACTCAATTATCTCTCTGTACCGGCGTTTAGCGGCTCTTATTGCACGACGGAGAGCGTAGCACGAAGCTTTGTATTCGCTCGTGTTTCCTGACAACAGACCGGCGTTGTATGCGGCAGTGCGATGGTTAACCGCATCACGGATTGATCTGTCCAGGTTTCTGATTAGTAAATGTCCTTATTGTTACCGTTTCAGTGGCTTGCTCGGTTAGCGTGTTTACGAAGCTTAATGCTACATCCGTGAATTCGCTGATGTCAGATGAACTCGCCCAAAGCGTACCATTATCGGGTCTCCTTCGAAATGGTCACTGCAAGTGTTGTAGGCCTCCTTTCGATCCAGAGAGCTGCTTGTCATTCTGAGGCCTCCGCTCCGCAAAGCTCCGCTGGTGTAGCTGTGTGTATGGTAGAGAGCCTCCTCTCAGGACTAGGAAACTGTACACCTTGAGGTGGAACATTTTCACCTCATGGTGTAGAGATCGCCAGCTGAACCCAGGTAACTGCCCGGTTGGTACAGTTATGGAGTTCCTGCAGGCACGATTCTCCACCGGGTTGACCCAGTCCACCCTGAAGGTGTACGTGGCGGTGATAGCGGCCTACCACGCCCCTCTTGGTGGCCTGTCAGTGGGCAGATAGCCCCTGATTACACGTTTCCTCCAGAGACTGAGGCCTCCGTCCAGAGAGCTTATGCTATGTGGTGGATCAGGATGCTATTCCATAACCGCGAGTCCTCTGCTCTCCCCTCTCTTGGGGATCAAGACTCACTTCTCAGAAGTTGGTTCGGTACGTAGGGCCCACCTAGCCACTTGGCCCGTTTTTCTCACCCTAGCTGTGCTTCCATCCACACTGGGCAGGGATTTGAGTCTAGCAGCGTGGGCATCTCATTCCCATAGTGTTTTCGGACGCAGCTCGAGTTCCTGAAGAGGAACGTCTCTAGGTTACGTATGTAACCCTAGTTCCTCGTGGGAACGAGACACTGTGTCTCGATGCCACACTTCCGGTATCCCTGCCAGCGCTAGCTTCATTCCTAGAATCTGATGCCGGTTTCACCGTACGTGCTTTTACCAGCTGGTCATTACGTCACCTTGCCGTAGAAAATACTACGGGAACGCCTTCAGCGTGACCAGCTCTGAATACAAGTGTAATCTGTCCAATGGATGGGCGAGACGTCCATTGGACAGATTACACTTGTCTTCAGAGCTGGTCACTCTGAAAGCGTTCCCATAGCATTTTCGGATGCAGCGTCTTGTTCCCTCGAGGAACTAGGGTTACATACGAAACCTAGTGATGTTAATTAAGCACTTAACATAATCAGCCATTGGTTTAGGGTTAGGGTTCCTTTAGTTTTAAACTTCCACATTAAGATTAATTTGAATGCCACTGTTTAGAACTGCTGTTTTGATGGATTAATGATTACAATATATTAAAAACATGAAATAAATACAATAAAATACATTTCTCATTTTTAATATATATTATAAATTCTCAAGTTTAGGTGGTCTATTCAATGGTTACAGTAGATATTAATTTAACATTACTGAAGTTGAAAGCGATAGTGGGGACTACTGACATCTTTTGGAGTCACTCCTATCTCCATGTCGTGGTCCATGTGGACGCGAGAATCTCCTGCCATCCTCAGCTTCGACTGCAAACCTGAAACAGAGGTAAATAACACAAAAGAATAACTTAAACTAATTGCTCTTTCTTAATGTACAGCAAATAACCACACTATGATTTTAAACATGTTTTACTTTTAAAGAGGGTAAAACTACTGAGTGCACCTTTAATGGATGCTCATTCAATGAACCTTGGGATTTACCACTCTAAGCCTTGACACATTACCCTTATCCCATTCAGATGGATAAACATCATTACATGGATTTATTGTGCCCTATAGGAATATTGAATGGTTTGTTTTAGGATTACCCCTGTTTACAGATTCACACGAGCAAACAAGGCACATTCAAAATCAGGAATAATATGATCAGCTAATGTATCACCCTTTCTCAATTAGGTGAGTAAACATATTTATCATGTCAAACGCCACGGGAAAAGCTGTTCAACCATGCCTGTCTGATTGTCTAATGGGCAAACAGAAAAACTAAACCTGACTGCTCAGGTTCTCACATTAAATAGAGTGTAATTTTAAATATGACATGACATGACTTCGAGATGGAACAAGTCGGACACACAGGGACACCTTTGGGGGAACATCTTTGATGGTTACTTGAAGGATTAAATCAAAGCTCACAAGGGAGATGTACTTTCTGAGTATACGGATTGAGTTTAATTTGTGCCTAAAACAGACTGGCAGTCTCAGCTGTTCCCTGCTCCCAAAAGACCAACTACATCAGCACCTTCACGCCATGAAAGCTGCTGCTGCTGTCTCCGTCATCCAGTCAAACTCTGCCTCATACACACAGAAGAAACGCCAACCTGGGTGAGCACCTCTGTGTGCTCCTCGCTGCCTCTGGCAGCTCACTATCTCTATTCTGACACATTTAGTGTTCACCTGTCAAAGCTATCGAGCTGGGCTCTGAGCAGATAGGGCCTGAACAGAAAGTACTACTTTAGCGTGGGCTCGCTTTCAAAACCTACTGAGCTGTCTTGCTGTTTATAGCATCCAAACTGAAATGGATCCTCATAAGTATTTGGAAAGGTCTAGTTAGGGCAGCAACTCTGTGTCAAACAAATAGCCTCGAGTCTGCTGTTAGCATGTCGCTAAGCTAAAAATACGTTGAGCATAAAAATAGAGATACACAAATATACTAGAATTGTAAATAGTCAATTTTAATTGGAATTGTAAGTATTTTATTGAAACATTTCTGCATTTAGAAGAGTGGCAATGAAGAGAGTTTATCAACTAAATAAAATAAAATACAAATAATGTTAAAAAAGTACAATTACATTTTTAAATAATGTAGAACAAAATATCAGTTTCCCTACATGCCTTTGATTTTGGAGCAGTGCTGTAGGCTTACTGTACCTATGTTTTGTTTCCATTAACACGTCTTTGTTATGAAAAACTGGATTTTGGTTAGTTTCATTTCAGATGTTATGACATGGTGCATTAGGCAATGATTCAGCTCCAGATCCTGATCATTCCCACACTGCACCTGTGCTCCTGTCGGTAATGTCACACAGCTTCATCTATGCTAATCACTTACATAAGGTGCCTAATGACAGTGAAAAACTCCAATGATCCTCAACAGCCCATCTGCAAGTCATGCTAGCCATGTGTACTCCCTAATTCTTCAGAAAGCTGTTTAGAATCAAATTATAAAATCTGAAATATAGAGAGTGAAAAAGAAAGAGAGTGAAAACGAGAAAGAGAATGTACAGCCTATTTAGGGGGATATTTTACAAATCCCCCACTGGTTATTCCAAAAGAGATCTTAAAATAGTTATCGATCAGCTAGGATAGTAAATCAATGTAGAGTAATCAGGTGAACTGATGAACCCCGGGAGCAAATTACCTCAAATGCTGGTGCATATTTCCCTTCCATGCCTCGTAAGGGCCACACACGTTTTCAGTGCAGAGAAAATAACCCTCACGGTGGGGGAAAGAGATAATCAACACCGTGTAGACCTAAACACACAAAACCTGGCGCTGTATTGGGCAACAGCTGATCTCTGACTAATTAGTGCATCCTAGAAAGAATCCCTGTTGCAAAACAGCTAAACTCAATTTGTACTTGACAACAGTAGTGAAATTTTTGCAGGAATTGGCAACCGGCCTCACTGGAGATTCGAGTCCTTTGTTTGACCCTCGTTCTTATTTGTCTAATTCCACTCTACTGCAGTGACATCACTCATCTCCTATTTGCACGGCCCTGCTTGCGCGCAGATGGCACGTCAGAGCTGCCATCCACTCAGGAATACAGTGTTGACTGACAGGTCTGCAGTGAAAGGGCACACTGACGTGACCCGCATCCGAGATGCACATGGAGAATACATCACAAACAGACGGCAGGCCTCTGCAACGTCCCCTCCTCTGCCATTTCCACATTTTATGACAAAACGGTCCCTGTGCAACTCCTATGACTTTGATGGTTGCACGCTGGTGAGATGAGCCAGAGCAGAGTCTGTTCCCTCATGCTTATCTTGCTGTTCTGAAGAGGTAACAAGCTCCTTATCAATTTTTTAGAGTAGCGCGCTTTTTGTGTTTTTGGAGTCTGGATGCAAGCCAGACAGGGGACACAACAGGGAGAGAGAAGCTTATATTCAATGGTTCTGGTTTTGGTTCCTTAACAGTTTTGTCAATGATACTAAATACTAATAACAACAATTATAATGCATAATGCACTGAGTTTTATGAGCAACATATTTGAGTGCTGTGCACCTACATATTTAATAAATTCAATAAAAAGACCCGAAATCACAAGTCATTAATTTGTGAATCAGCGCTTGGATTTGTTTTTCACTAAAAAGAACCAGTTCCTATGAGTCATTTGCATGATTCAATAGTGGTAGTTAGTTGAGTATTCTTATGCAATGTGCTGTCTGAATTAATGGATCAATGCATATGTGAGAACTGTTAACAGAACATAATTCTGCCACAATATATTTTAATGGTTGAGAATGTGGGCATCAAATTTTGACATTAACGTGTGACTGTCAGACTGTTTTAATTGCACTGCAAAAAGACTGCTGCTTAATTTGTCGACATCAGCCTCTTTTCACAGTGAAAGTTGATCTCTTTCCCATGAGTATGACACCACAGGCGTGCACTTGTATCAATAATAATTAGTGTTTCAATGGTACGGTTTTGCTTGGAGGATTCAGCTGCTGTCGGAGTTCCTCGCTCATGCTCTCACACCTACATCATTGCCTCTTAGAGCAGATCAGCGCAGCGTACAGGGAGACACTTCATTTGATAGACCTGCGGATTTCTCATCAGACTGCAGAGCTGTAAAACAGCTGGTTTATCGCAAAGAGAGACATTTCCTGCAATGTCTGGGGAATGACCCACGTGTTTTGTCAACACAATGCAGTACCAGTGATGTCCAAGAACCAGATCTACTCAAACGCATGGGAGAGTAATGACTGGTGGGGGAGGAATAGAGCTCACGCTGCAGCAATGCATTTTACTACTCAGATACGAGTCCATTCATCCATGTCCTGCAGTCAGGGTCACGGTTTTCGCTCTCTTCCCTTTTTCTTTTGTAGGAGTAAGCAATTCTGAAGAGTCATCAAAACAAATTGAACAAGCGCCAGACTTGGGCGGAATGGTGAAGACATACTGTAGTATAAAGCTTTCTCCTTAGACTTTCCACCTTAGCATTTCTGTAGCGTTGTTCAATTCACTGCTGCCTACACTCTGAACAAGGACTTCTGTAGAAAATGAAAAAGTTACAAATAAATAGTTTGTTTGAATGCCCTGCAACATCATGATGAATTTATAATATACTGTATGTATCTTTTTTATTGATGGCACTGTTTTTACAGGGCCTTAAACTAACATTATGCCACACCTGCCAAGGGCTTCAGACTTGAGAAAATGTACCAGTCAGAAATATAGGACTATATATATATATATATATATATATATATATATATATATTATACTAGCCATGAAACTATATTTGAATAAACCATGCAACAATATTTGAATAAAAACAGGCAGGACAAACTGGGGAAACATATCTAATTGGAATTATTATTATTAGTAGTGATAGCAGTATTATATAAATAAAAATATTATTATCATTAGTTACTGAGCAACTGTCATGTAACACTGTTTAATCTCTACTAGTTAACACTGATTTTTACTCACATTTGGCACGTGGGGAGCATTCAGTTTCGGCCCTGATTTTATATCTGTGAACAACTGCAAAAAGCACACCTGGTAATAATTAAGCTGAATGAAAATCCAGATACATCACTCACCTTCACCACATTTATTTGAGCTACATTTCGTGTGCAATGCCTGATGGGTAAATTTCCCTCTGCACTTCCCTATGAAATACCAACCTACACTCTTTACTGATGCCATTAGCATATGCACTTTACATATACACTTTCTACTTAAAGGCATAGCTCAGCGAAGGATGTAAAAGCTGTCATACTTTACTCTTCCTCATGTCCTTCAAAACTCACATGATTTACTTTCTTTTGCTTAACATAAAATGAAAGATTTTGCCATGTTTTTGCATGCAATTACCATGAAACTGAAGCTATCAAGCTTTAAAAAGGCGCCATGAAAGTTTATAAATGTCGTCCAATTGACGTGTGCTGCAAGTTTCCAAGTTTTCAAAAGAATAAAATATAAGTGTATGTGGGACAGACTAAGGGCCAGATTTACTAAACAGGGCACATTTACGGTGGCCGAGAGAACTCAACAATAGAAAAAAAACACCTGCAAATTAAGAAAACAACTTCATCAATTTGATAACACAGGTGCTACAAATGCTCACAACACAAACAAATAAAGAAACGCACTGCAAATAAAATCATTTATTTGGTTGTGTTGTGAGCATTTGCAGCACCTTCTGTAAAATTGATGAAGTTGTTTTCTTAATTTGTTGGTGCTTTTTCCATTTGCATGTTTTCTGAAGTTTCAGCGCATTGAGTTCTCTCGGCCACCAAACAAAATAGCATTAGAGCGCAATTCGGGTGATTTACTGACAATGCGCAAATTAAAAAACACAGACGCAACATCTCATTTCCATAATGACCAACACAGCCTACCAGGTGCAGCACAAACTATTGTAAGGATATGTTCGGATTCAGATAATGTGTTCTTCTTGGCATTCCAAATAAACTAATACTTGTGTAAATAATCGTCTGGTTCTGTTCTCTGCCTCCCCTTAGCAACAACAAATGCAGCCATCTCAAGTGCAAAATAGTTTAACACATGCTTTTTTGGGGTGTTACAAACGTTAGTAAATCCCGTTGCGTAGTTCATTTTAACACTCTCCTCCCATAAAGTTTGCATCTAAAGGGAAACTCCTACAAATGCATATTCAATAAATCAGGTTAAAAAATAACTGTGTCCATGGCTTTTCAGCGATAACTCTTCACTGCGCGTCTTTAGTAAATCCTGACATTACTATTTTAACACCTAAAGATGGTTTGCGCTGGTGTAAATCTGGCCCCAAATCATTATGTAGTGTAAAGTATAGTGCACAAGCAAGGGACAACTTTTAGTATACTTTTGCATCCTTGTTAAGTTTGACAGCATTCGTTTTAGTTGCAAGGAAACGAACAACTGCACAATTTTCAAAATGTAATTTTCTGCATTCAACAGAAAACAATAAGTCACATGTATAGTGAATGACATGCGGGTGAATAAATCTTTATTTTTTATTTTGAATTAATCATATTTTTGTGTGCCCTATCCCTCCCAAACAAGAGGGAACTTAAGGTGCACTGTAACAATTAAATCACAATAAATCAATTAATTGAAAAGGACAAATAAAAGGTTTGTTTGCTTACCAAAATTGTGATTGTTTACCTGTGTGTCATGTTACCATTAATGGAAATCAGAGAGCCGCAAACATTCAATTAAAAGTATTGGTGTTTACTTACTGTATGAGAGATTGTAATATACAGTACCCTCGGTTCGGACACTTCATCAATGTCATCGCTGCAGCATCGTCTCCGGTGTGAGTGTGAATGTGTGCGGACGTGCATGCATGCACTGCGGAGAGAGCTGTCTATATCTGAAACGGTTATGACACTTTGAGGTTAGTCGGGGCAAATGAGTTAAAATGCCCCTGGAACGAACAGCATCCAGCGCGGCTCGCTGCCAGCACTGCATTCACTCGCCTGCGTGTTTGTTCAGGCGTGGAAGTGTGTAGGAGCGTCCCTATCGCTCTGAATGACACCAAGCCTTCAAGCAGACATCCTGTCCACACTAAGGACAATTAGCCTAATGAAAGCAGTGTGTCTCGTCCTATCAGTGACAGGAATAGCAGTGGCTGAAACTAAGCCGCCGCTGTCTTTGGAGTGCTGGCGCCGTGTCAGCGACCTTCATCGCAGTCCTACACCAACACAAGTGATGCTCCAGGAAGTTCAGATGGACGGCCAAATCACAGCCACTCAAGAAGGCTTTATAGGGTGTGCGTGAATGCATACATCCCTGGTCCAGTGACACTCACTCAAGTGCACTAACAAGGCCGTGCACTCTAGGCAGTCCTTACTGGGTGTTTGCGGGGGGTGGGTGGGTCATGTTAAGTAGAGAACAGGCTCTTGGACACTCTCTCCTGTGTTGATCAGATGGCCTGTCAGCTCCCTGAAGTGATTTGCAGCATCGAGTCTGCCAAAGCGAGCGCCGCGTCGAACTGCCCTAATTAGCATTCCGGAATCACTGAATCACCGCCTCAACACGACCGCTTAAAACACCTTAAGTCGGGATCTGTTAATAAATCGGAGCACAAATGGAAAATGCTAAATCCTTTTTCTTTTGGGAACCTCATAATCCAGCGATAATGGACTCTGATCTCTGGGGAATCTCTTGGAAATAATCAAAATGTCAGCACGCGGGAGATGATGATGATTGGCGCAGGAGAGCTGAGCGTGCTGACTTGCAGGCATAACCACCATCTGTTCAGCACAAACACACTGTAAATCTGAGTTCACAATACTGGAAATCCAAACCCTTATTCTCTATATCGAGGAGGTCTGTGGTACCTATAATGACTGAATGAATGAATGAATGATGCATTTATATAGCACTGTATTGTGTATTGCTGTACACCCAAAGCGCTTTACAATCATGTGGGGGGGGGGGGGGGTCAACCACCATCAGTGGTTGATGCCATCTGTCTGCATTTCCATTCATGGGTCAACAACAAACAAGCTTGAAACATTTAGACTATACAATAAGGTTCTATTTGTTAAAATTAGCCAACTACAATAACTACATGAACTAACAATGACAAATAATTCCCTTGACCAACATCAGAGAACCTTAACATGTGAATGAGTTGTTAAATTACTGAAATATTAAATTACTGATTCATTAGTTTACTATTATAGTTAACATGAACTAAAAAAAAAAAAGTTTTTTTAACCACGTTAATCTCAACATTTATAAACAGAGAGTTAAAATCAAACTCAACTTTTAATATTATGTAATGGACCTGAGCTAATATAAGCAAAAAATGAACAGTTGTATTGAAACCAAATCTTTATAGCATAGCTATGGCTGGCATCTAACAATGCCTTGGAGAAAACAAATTATAACAATAATCTTAAAAAAAAAAACATATGCATAAACCCATATTGAGTAAACATGTGTCTTATTCTGTATCCTAAACTCCTGAAACATTGGTGTCTCATATTATAAAGCAGTCAATGCAATTTTGGGAAATAAATCAACCATTTGTGTGTATGAAAATATTCAGATGTAACTCATTTTGTAACATTAAAATGTTTTCCTAAGTAACTGTAACAGATTACAGTTACATTTATTTTGTAATTAAATTGCATAATCCCATTACATGTAAATAGTTACTCTCCAACACTGATCGCTACACTATTGGAAAGACAACAGAGATGTTTGACCTGCAACATTTCGCTAATGTGATTGCTCTGTATTGACCTTGACGCATGTTTGTTGCACCATGTAACTTTGAAAATGTTTGCACATATTTACAAGCAGTTAAGAAATAAAAAAATATATCAAACTCATCTAAACAAATAAGGTTCAGTTGCTTGACTGACACGGGAGGTATGCAAGTGGAATTGCAAAAGCACAAATACTTTTTAGCCATGAAAAAGTCCAGGTGGAACGATGCTCTTCTGTCTTTAAAAGCATCACAGAACACAAATTCTGACATTTCTAGTATTGCAGCAGTGACCGGAGTATATAATGCTGCATCGATCTGACAATGATCTCCTTCTTGACAGATGCAAACTCACACACACATTGCAGTTTTTCACATTTCTTGTCTCTTTGCTGAACAGCCAAATATGAATTTCTATTTATTGCAGTGACTGGATGCTGCTAAAATAAAGCAGCTGGGAAACTTTTGATGGTGTTTCTTGTAATATTTATCCAAAGCACATTCTTTCATGCTTATAAATCAATACGTGCTATATTTAGCAAAGGTTTCTTTCAGATAAACATCAGATGTTCTCGGATTTGTTTGCATAAGTGTGCCGGTGGCATTGTGTGTGTGCATCTCAATGCAAAAGCAAGGCCTGAATGTAACTACAAATCTGCCAATTAGCCACGCCTCTCGTTCCGTCATCTTCCCTGTTCATTATCTGTTTTATTGCACACTGTCAGTTTCACACAGACCGTAAGGCCGGCTGTGTTTATGAGGCAGAAGGTGAAGGAATGATTCTCCATTGCAGTGAGTGTTTTACGAGTGCCGGTTTAAAGGATGTGACAGTATTACTTCCCACTGTGTTGCTAGTGTCAGCTCTCTATGTCACAGAACTGTGGCCGCGTTTGGTGACAGGCTGGAGAGTAAAAAGGAGATCTACATTCAAATGTGATGCTGCGTACACGTATTTGAGAATTACCATAACTCAGAGATTCAACATTGAGCTCTTCACATCCGCAGACTCACAAATGATTTGTTTCTATGGCAACACTCGTAACACAGAAAGGCTTCAAAATACCTAATCACTCAATTAATTCTCTGTAAATGAATACCTTGATATTCCATTGCGAAGTATTAAAGAACAAACAAAGTGTACAAGAAGTGGTTAATGGCCTACCTTCAACTGTTGGAGCTGCTGTCATTTAAGTGTTTTATATTCAACTCCAAGTTGACATGTCTGACAAAGATGTGCATGGTTAATATCCATAAACCCGGGATTTCTCTAAATTTATTTGAACTTAGCAAAGCTTTTTTTTAAGGGTTATATATCATGTCTTTTATTTTATAATGTCTTAAAGGTCTTGTTCCTGGTTTCCTTTCCTTGTGTGTTCTAGTCTCGCCATTGGTTTATTTGTCTTCATAAGTCTTCTCTTGTGATTGGTTCATGCTTTTTAATAACAACATCAAAATTAGGCAGAAGTAAATAAAAAATACATAAGAGTGAATATTAAATGATTTTGCTATTTTGGTTTGAGTAACAATCTGAGTAATATTTGCTAAAATTCTCAAAATACAGGCAAACATTGTTTTGACAATATTGCTGGTATTAAATAAATACATATAATATAAATAATATAAAGGATTTTTTGTTCATAGGATTTGTTAATCTTCAATATCAATGTCCATCCTTTTAATATTTTGTAATATCTCGTTAACAATAGGTAGTTCCTTAATGACATCATTGTTCAGGAAGTGACATCAGCAGATGGGACAGCAACAGAACAAACTTTAGTAAGTGCAAAGAGTTTTAGTGCTATTAGGTATAACTGCAAAACATTCTATCCAGTTAGATTTTAGTTTTTCAAAACAAAATTAGTATTACAAATATTACACTTATGATTCAATTTTTTAACTGTTACCTTTAGTTCTTTATTTACATTGTTAGACATCCTGTTTTTCTCACCATTGTTTAAAGCTATACAAATACACTTGAATTACCTTAAATCTGAACATAAAATAGTTTAATATTTTAAAATAATATTTTATTAATATAAAAAAAAATAAAGTGCAAAGTATACAGCATAACATGAATGACCGAGCATAAGATTGAATCTTTAAACAGCTAGACACATACTGTCAAAGCATGCAGATCAATGCAGCAGGAAATGGAATTCCTCTCCAACCGCTGCTGACTAGACAATACGCTGAATATATTAGACTGAAGTTTTATCTAATTACAACCAAGCAGATGGATTGCACTCGAGGACTTTCCTGCTTGGATCTTACCTAACACAATACAAATGGAACACGCACTTTGGGAGTAAATGAGGTGCAACTTACTTCCATCAGATTCACATCCACACACACATCCATGCAAATGTGTGCACATCTTACAAAATCTATTTATTTCAAGGTAACCCACTATCAAATTATGTGAAGGGACTTCACATCATGAGATCAACTAATCATTGAGTTTTCAAGAACAATTAGCCTACAGAATTATTGCTTGTACCAAACCATGACTTCAGAGAGACATATTTCTGCCGCACAACCAGGCCTGCATGAGTTTTCTATGCTGGCTTTGCTGAATATGCAATAGTTTACCCAAACATTTAAATACTGTCATCATATATTCGTCTTTGTGTCATTCCAAATACATAGGAACTCATTTATTTTATGGAATGCCACATTAAACATTTAAAGACTGCACTGGTTGCTCTTGTCCATGCAATTACAATGATTTGGGAGGTGCTTGGTTTAAGCTTCAAAAAGAACACAAAAAGCATAATACAAACTTTCCACATTTCCTGTGTACTATATCCTGAAGTCTGTCTCAGAAATAAGAAAAATTAAAATTCACATGAATTGCAACAACAGCCTTCCAATTTTCTCCATTTATATTCCATGGACAATTTAAAGTATGAGGGAGTAAATAATTAGCATTTTGTTTAAACAATCCATTTAGTTATTCACAATGATTCATAATTTCTGAATTGGCAGAAGGTAATTGAGAAAGGCCTTTGCTGTGACGCAGTTGTTTTGCTCGGGGTTAAGGGAACTGTCATGAAGTTAATGGGGTCAAAGGTCACTCCATCAGAATCAACTGTGTCATGGCGAGCAGAGAATTTAATGACGTGTATATTCTGATAAACACTGCCAATTCTGCAAATGGATTAGGCTGAACGCTTCTTATGTTTGCCTGCATTTAGATGTTTAGATGTGTGTGTGGGTCAGGCTTTGCCTGTATTGTAGGGAAAAATATCCCCACAAGGATAGTAAAACCTGAAATCCCCTCCATTGTGAGCAACAGCCAATGATTCCCATGAGGAAAGCAGCTTAATAAACATAATAAATAATATCTTAGGGAAAATCTAAAAGACAGTGTTTATGTTAAGCATAGGGTTAGAGGATGCAAAACATCATTGGCTCAGTATAGTGAATGCATTTTCATAATGTTTATGTTTTAGCGGCAACCGCATGTATATTTAAACATGACATTACAGTAGGTAAAGTGAAACCGGATAGCATATTTCCCACATTTGCTATTACGTATGCAAGCTGCAAGCAAACTCTATGAAAAATTCTCAATCTCACACTCATTCCCTCTCCTTGAAGCAACAATCGAGCTGGCTTTTATTAGATTCCCCTTTATCGAGCAGCTGCTGCTTTGTTCCCTGCTTTTCAGCACATAGTTATCTGGAGACTCAAAGTATGACAGGACCAGAGAGGCTAGGAGGAGGAAAATCTCTCTATGTGATCAGTTTGTAGCTGCAGCCACAGGCGAGAGAACCAATACCCCTATAACGAATCAGAGAGAATCGATATGACTCAAATCAACACCAGCGACTTTCCTCTCTGAAAGTGTGCACCCAATACCATTCGGTTACCACAAACGCATCTCCACATGAAAGCATGTGCAAACTCTCTCTTGCACACACGTGCATGCACACACATGCAACTGGCAGGCTTGTGAAACTCCTGCAATGCACTAAAACACGTGTCCCCGGGAACGCTGGCAAAAACGCCACCTTACATGCTGGAAGGCATTTTAGATCCATGGCATCCTGGACAAGGAGCAGTCACTTTCCGTCTCAATGGGACAAGGGTCGCCTATGGGTTAATCCTGCGATCCCCACCGGCTCTCTGTCCCTCTCAGCGTGCTCCTTCTCAAGAGCGACGGACAATATTAAGACCCATTCAATAGTGACAGCGTGACACAATCGCACTCAGCCGGGAAGCGGATATTCTAGCCCTGTTCCTCCCCCTCTTCAAACTTACCTTCATTCGAGCGCAGAGGTAGCTGTGCAGTGTCAATGGAAGCATGTTAGGGCAGCTGCGCTCTGTTCTGACTCCAGCTCTGATGTGCTCAACTCAACTGCATCATTGCCTCGGCTCACACAGCGCTCCACCACCTCCTTACCTCGCTCTCCTGGAGGATGCGAGTGAGAGAGAGAAAGACAGAGAGGGAGGGATGTGAAAGTGAGCATGAGAGGATGTTTCCTCCCCCACAGCCCCCTGCTTCTCCGTCTCCCCTCGCAGGATTTGTCCTTTCCGTACTTGCGTGTGCGTGGAAGCATCCTAGCGCAAAACGAGTTGGATTCTGCAGGCTGAGGTTTACGCAACTGCGTAAAAAGACTCAACAAGAGAGAGAAGGAATCCTACTAGACGTGCCGGATAATCAGTTTCTCTCATTTTTAGCTAAAGAACAGCCTGAGGGTGAGACACACCACAGTGCAGTAGGAAAACTGGAAGATACTGTACGTACAGAAGCAGAGAGAAGGCGCAGGGGACTGAGCGAGATAAAGTTGGACATTTGCTTGTCGCCACTCTGCAAGGTCGTAAGAGCGGTGAGCAGATGTTTCAGGAGCACTACATCAAGGTTAAACATGTGGCCGTCTACCCACACACTTCCAACATGCAAATAAACTCTGATTTATGACTCTGCAGTCTCCCCACACAAAAACACATGCACATGTCGTAATAGACATCATCTGCCAAACTGCAGTTGATTCTGTGACTTCTATTAGATCTGTTTACTCCCAGCCCACATTTCAGTGTAGGCACAATATTGGGATTGAGTTTTGGGCCACAAATGGGATCCATATCAGTTAATTGTCTCCTGTCAGATTCTATAAGAGATTCATATGGGCTAATTCAGATAGGGCCGACATGCAGCCCATGCACACATCCATTTGGGGTCCAAACCTTAAGCCCAAATTGTGCTTACTTTGAACCCACCATTAGATTTTGACTGAGAATGTCAAACCAATGAGTCCAGTATTGGATTAGGGTGGCCTTGGCGTAAAGGGTGTCATAGAGTGTAGGGGCCCCCAAAAATTATGCATGGCCCCCTCTTGACTTATCATCCATCTCCTTTGAGAAGCAGCATGCTGAGAGGGATTGTGGGGACCACAGTATTAGTTCATGTGGCTCAGTGGTAGAGCATTGCGTTAGCAGCGCAAAAGGTTTTGGGTTCAATTCCCAGGGAACACACATGCTGACAAAAAAAAGTGTAGCCTGAATGCACTGTAAGTAGCTTTGGATAAAAGCGTCTGCTAAATACATAAATGTAAATGTATTACCCCATCGGCAACCCCTGTTCAACTGAGATGACAAGAATCTGCTCCTTATCCACAGTGCCATGGATCTAAAATTCCTTCCAACATGCAAATAAACTCTGATTTATGACTCTGCAGTCTCCCACACACAAACGCATGCAATCACACATGTCGTAATACACATAATCTGCCCAACGGCAGTAGATTCTGTGGTTTATATTGGATCTTTTGACTCCCAGCCCACGCTTCAGTGTAGGCACGGTGTGGGCTTGAGGTTTGAGTCCCAAATGGAATCCATATTAATTAATTGTCCCCTGTCAGATTCTATAAGAAATTAATATCCAGATAGGGACAAATCAATTGGGGGCCCAAACCTTAAGCCCAAATTGTGCCTACTTTGGACCCACTATGAATTGTTGACTGAGAATGTCAAACCAATGAGTCCAGTATTAGATTATGGTGGCCATTTTTGTAAATGGCATCCTGTATGTGCAGGGGGCGCCAAAACCTATGCATGAGCCCTCTCCTGATTTATCATCCATCCCTATTGAGAAGGAGCATGCTGAGAGGGACAGAGAGCTGGCAGAGATCGCAGGGTTACCCCATCGGTGACCCCTGTCCCAGCAAGTGTCTGCTTCTTATCCATGATGCCATGCATCTAAAATTAATTCCAACATACGAATACACTCAGATTTATGACTCTGCAGTCTCCCCACACACAAACACATACAGTAACACATGCCATAGTACACATCATCTGCCCAAAGGCACTCTATTCTGCAGATTTTATTGGATTTATTGACTCTGAGTCCACATTTCAGTGTAGGCACAATATGGGATTGAGGTTTGGGCCCAAAAATGGGTTCATACACAGGAGTCAGTGAATTAGCCCCAGTCAGATTAATTTGGGCTAATTCAAATAGAGCCGACATGGCTTCCATGGACAAGCCCAAACCCTGAGACCTTATCATGCTCATATTGGCCCCACAATGTAAAACCAATGAGTTTAGTATTGGATCACAATGGTCATTGGCGTAAAGAGTGTCCCTCTAGTGCTGGGGCCCAAAACGTATATATGGGCCTGGTCTTGACTATCCTGACTTAATTTGTGCTGTTTTACTCTTCATAGAAGCAGCAGATATTCAGTTTTCACACTTTCAATGCTGCACACTCGCATTAATGTATTTACACAGGAATCCAATTACGGAAAATAATATATCACATCCTTGAATGTGGTTCATTGATTCATGTGCACAGTGGACCCAATTTACAATGTGCACTGATTGATATGATGGAGGGGCAGTTTAAAAGAGCCTGTGATTTATATAAATATTTGTAATATCCCTTGCGAAACAGATTTACACTTTGGTATACTTTTAAAAAGAGCAATTTTTATAGTTTTCAGACACCTAATTGCATGTTATTTATTTAATTGAGGATGTATGATAACATATATTTATATCAAATGCAATTGTTTGAAATTGGGATGTTTTTGACCCACTTAAGTATCTTTAATTTTATAATTACTTGAAATATGGTATACTGCTGAATGTACTGACAAGGATTTATGCTAAACTAACATATACTATAATGTGCTTTCTATTGAAACTTGTATGTCTTGTATTTAAATACATTTGTAAATGCACATTCGCAATAATAACGTTGCACTTTATATATTTAAAAATATATTAATTTTAAATATAATATAAAAACACACTGCAGTTAAAATAAGTACTTTGTATGTGTTTTAGTGTTTAGTTAATCAGCATATCAAAATAAGTGCACTTCTTTAAAACATGACCAATATTATCAAAATGCAATATTTAAAACATATTTTAAAGTAAAACTTTTAATTTAAACTATTTCAAAGTGCACTTTTTGTGCACTTAAGTGTGTTAAGAAACATATTCATGGAAGTATCTCTCTTTAAGTATACGTAAAGGCCTTTTTATTATTTTCATTAAAATTGTATTATCTGCAAGTATAGTTTTTTCCCTCTTTAATAAGCATTTAATAATTAAAGTGTACATTCAGTATAGTTAAGCACTTGTCTTTTCACAAGAGACAGTGCTTAAATTGCTTCAGTTTATTACATTTTGCCATAAGAAACAGTACAATATAATATATAATAATATAATTTCCGTGTCTATGAGCAAGGATGGTAAAATGTAGGTTGCATACTTTAGAGGATTCTTTGCCAGTCGAGCAGCTGCCTTTGAAGTGAATGAGAACGCTAACAGACAATTATAGGCCTCTTAGGACTGGTTGGGATGCTCAAACGAACAGAGCAATGTTATAGTGCATATTTAGCAATATACTCAAGTAACACTCACAGTATTTTGTGTGTTCATCACATTTAAATGTCTTGTAAACTCTGGAAGCTTTGAGAACAAACAGTGGATGAAGACACGTCACAGTGCTTCATTTATATATCTCTTTTTAATGTGTGATAAAGCATTACGTGATGCAGCATTAATCAGCTGAACATGTAATTGCAAAATCAATAAACATTTTCAATGGGTTATCAATCCTCTGAGTGTAATCAAGAGCTTGGTCCTTCATTATTCCAAGCTTGTTATTTATTAATTTTGTCCTCCCTGAATCACTAAGAGACTTGAGAGGAAGGTTAAAGAGATGTGAGAAGAGAGGAAATAAAGGCAGTAGATCAATGCAGTATGCCATAAATCTTTAATTCTTAATTTCATTGGGTTAGGACAGGCCCGTTTTAATCTCTATCAGTGTGTAAATTGTGTTTAAAAAATGTGAAGTGCTGTTGAGACATGCAGTAATGTGTAGAAATAAAACAATTTAATAAATGCACTTTTCAAGACTGAACCAGCATTTGTTTTCATTCACATTCGGACCGGTTTCTCTCTGTTTTGGTTGTCCAGTTTAAATGAGCACGAATTGACCCTGTCAGTGCAGGTTTGATCTGTTTGAACAGAAATATTGTGACCGGAGAAAACAACGGGAGTGATAATAAAATAATAAAGACAAAACATACCAAGGGCAACAAGAACAATCAGGACAGGATGATAGAGACAGAAAAAAAGCTCGGTTCTGTAGCAGTCTGTCAGTAATTTGTTTTGCTCTGATCACTGAAAGTGAAAAAAGGCTTTAAACACTTATTTTCAGAGGATATCTTTATTTAGCACAACTTTTGCCTTTTCATTTTCATATTCCTACATTTAAAACCTTACAAAATCACTACCCCAGCACAGTAAATCTGACTAAACTTCCCACTGTGGACATTAAATTCTTAATAATAATAATTATTATTATTAAAATATTTTCTTTGAGGGGTATAGTGAAGGGGAATTATGCAGTGAAATCACAAATCAAATACATTTTACTTTGTTTCTGTGTGAATTTGAATTCAAACAAAATCATGATATTACCTAAATGTAATTGCATATATAGACAGACAGATAGACAAACAAACAATGCATAAATAAATACATAAATACAAATTGACACATGTATGTAAATCAAGAATATTAAACTATACAAACTACACATATACAGAGTTCTGGCATGAAACTCTCAGTTGGCGCAGTCCGATAGGTCCAACTTAATCTGACCTAATGACATCATTATCATATGGCTCAGCTGATTGGTGTTCTCCTGTATCGGTAGCCAATGAGCTCATTGCTCAATATTCAAATACCTGGCTTTCGTTTGATGAAGCAGTTTGGCAGCGCACTTCAGAAACCCTCCACCTTCCCAGCTCCACCTGTATAGATCTGCTACAAGGTGATTCATGCATGCTGTAGGGGGTTATTTCATGGTATATGTGCAGCAGCAGTATTTGCTTACATGCTCACAGCAGCGTGTTGTGATGTATTGGGAGTAGCAAGTCTCGGTACTTGCTCTGCAGCAGCAGCAGCAGCATAGCAGATCTATTCCGCCAAGAGCAAATACATTAACATTGTCATGTGCATTACCATGCAAGTCACTCCGGGAGTTGTCATGACATAAATAATAAAATAACAAAACTAAATAATGCCTCCAAATGATCAAAGGCATAGCTGAGAATTGTGTGGAATGTGCATTGAGAAAATTACTTTAGGAGGGCAAATAAATGCACATGTGCATCTCAGTGTTCATTTTCTGTAACTGTGGGGATTTTCCTCCCCAAGGATTCAATTAGCTGTGAACATAAGGTGATGATGGAGACAGGAGGATGTAAATTAGTTAAGACCTCCTGCTGGGGTAAATACAGTCAGGGTTAATCTTTTTTCTTGACTTACAGAATAATACTTCGCCAAGCTGTCAGCTGTTAGTCGCGTGAGTTATCGCTGGATGATTGCGATGGGGATCGGGAGCGGTGCAGGAAGGTGATTTGCTGATGCCGTACTGAGCACTATAGGATGCCTGCAGAGATGGAGAGATATTGTTCACAGTGCTGATGATGTGAAGTAGAAAATGTAGACAAAACAAGGCCTTCGGCCAATACGGGACAGTTAACTCATTGGGTGCAACAGTAGTGAATCACAGAATCGGTTAAATGCCTGATTTTATGTCACTCTGGTGTTTCAGAGGCACAGAGGAAAAGATGATAGTGAGCCGCATGTGTACCTTGAATATCGATGAAGCCATCAAGACTGCTGATGTTAAAGATATTTTTATATGGTCTTTTAAGTCTAATGAAATCAATAGTACTTCATCTCATGTGTATAATAACATGTCCAGATGTAAGCTCCAGCAGGGGGGGGGGATCACAAAAATGATCAAATCTCTAATTATCATGCGGTTGCCAGACCAGACACGTTTTGCAGTTCGACTGATTTAACTTACTTTAAACTTTGACATTTTCCAGATAATACAATATTTTGTAACTTTCATTAATCAACCTGCGGTAACACTTCATCATTGTCTGTGTGTTTTACAGAGCTGTTGGGGGCAGCAGAGAGGATAATAACAGTTGTTTAGAAAGATGAATAAAGTGCTGCTGAGATGCCATATTTCACACTAATTTGTACGTTTGATTCCCTGATTCCCTCATCAAAAACCCAATAGGATTTTTCCATTGGCCTTTGGATCTTTGCAGAAAATGAGATCTGTGACCAACAAAAAATTATAATTCATTCAACTTTTTTTTTATCATGATAAACTTGATCCCTGATTTTAAAAGCCGAAATACAATCTACAAAATAAAAACCTAAAAGTAGGCTATGAATGAACTACACCACGGTCACATGACCTTAATAAGGACGTTTCTGTATTTACATGCATGCATTTGGCAGATGCTTTTATCCATACAGTGCATTTTATAAGTTCATGCATTTTCTTGGAATCAATCTCATGATTTTTCAGCATCACACTTTCGGCTTTGAGCTACGGGAACTCGACAGGTAACGTTTGGAGGGAAAGCTTTTATGGGCTGAGTGATGAAACTGTGTTTAATTTTTTATTCAAGTTTGATAAATCTTCATAGTGATATCTGCCAGACAAATGTAGTTTAATATCTGTTTGCTGAATAATAACAAATCTAGTAGTCTTTTATCGTAATGATGGCATGTTTATTATCGGGCCATCTGGATGTTTCGTGAGGGTGTTTCTGGATCCAAGTAATGGAAATTAAATGCAGTATATGTTGAATATTCAGCAGCTGAGCAAGCAAAACAGTGGAAATGATGTATATTTGGAGCTTTAGTGTGAGAAGGTAACATGCAACTGTTGAAGCAGAAGAATGATACACTTCCACTGAAATATTGGACTTATTGACTGGATGATTTGGGGACACATACCGCTGCCGTCTTTAGAGGGACTTCACTTTAGAGTGAGCTTCAGACTTTAGGTGTAGCTAATACGCCAGACAGTCTGTTAGATCGTTTTGAGTTGTTTTCCAGCAAGATTTGTCTGAAGGAATCTTTGGCTAGCCATTGAAATACCATTTAAATGCAGAAAATGGAGTATAAATGCAGGGAGTCTGTGGAAAACCTCATGTATAAGTGCTTGGAAGTGCTCACTTTTATTATTATTTCTTCTACTTCTATGTATAACGGATCCCAGGCTTCAAAAACTATTGTTGGTTGAGTAGTAAGTGATTTTAAGCAGAAAGACTGTTGCAGATTGAAGCAAGGAACTCAATATCATCAGTCTCCTCGTTTAATTTGTATATATGGTGTGGGTTGGGTGTCTATTTTTTGGTGCATTTGTCTCCTTGTTATTTTGTATATACAGTAGACAGGCAGAAGCGATGATCTTGTCTTTCACTCCCACACACTCAGGAAGAAAATCACCTTATTTGTGTAGCAGATCTGTACAAATCAAGCAGCATTAATTGGAAAATACTTCACTCACATGAATAGTTTGTTAAAAATGAAATGCATGGCTGATCTAGTTGTAAATGTATGTGGAATATCACAGTGTGGTGAAATTGGTGGGTAAAACTCCAGTGAATTTGTCTTCAGTGGCTCAAGTCCTGCCTGTAGGTCATTTCTCCAAGTGTCTCAAGTAGACATTGGTTGATGAGAATATTGTTCCCAAGCATTTTTCTGCGGTCGCTCAGAGCGCTTTACTGAAAAGATGATGGATGTTCCTCAGCCTGAGCCTGACAGTTTTTAAGACTTGTTGAAATAGGAAAAAGCCTTTCATTTTTTTTTTTAAATGAATTACAAATTTCACACATTTAATAGAAGTAAAGTATTTTTTTAAGATAAAATAGTACACAGGCACCTTGTTTTGAAATTACAGCAGAGTGAAGGGCAGATACTGTAGTAAGTATTGATTGATTGATTGATTGATTGATTGATTGATTGATTGATTGATTGATTGATTGATTGATTGATTGATTGATTGATTGAGACAGAGACTAAATGCAAGTAAAATGGCAAAACAAGAGTTCAAGAAATGTTCCTGTTACTCAAGGATTGTCCATCTTTGTAATTTAACTGTGCAATATAGGATTGTTTGATAATGTCAAATATTATGTTTATGTGACACAGTATGTTATGTTGTGTAACATTTTAGTGAGGTTTTTTTTCTGTTAACGATTTTAGTTTTAGTTAACTATACTAATCCTGGACTAAACATTACAAACATGCACATTAACACTTCATATGCATGTATGCATGTATTCATGTGTGTATTTAATTTTATTTATTTCTCTTTTTTTCTGTAAACAATTTTTAGTTTTAGTTAACTATACTAATCCTGGACTTGACAATAAACATTACAGACATGCACATTAACGATGACCTCATATTTGTCTGAAAAGGTTGTTAATCTCTTTGTTAGGTTTGTTTCCATGCATCGTGAATAGGAAAGTTTGCTTCATATTTAATGTTAACACACTCTTTTGGGTCATGCTGTGTATGTTTCTCTTTTTTCCTCCTCAAAAGGAAAATGCATCATATTTAATGTTATAACATGTCCTTCAAGCCCCATTGTTTAGTGTTTTCATTAGTGGACTGTTAGTTTTGGTCAGGTTTGTCAGTGCACTTGTATTTTTACTGCTGATCTCTTCTAAAGCACAGTTTGGCCCCCAGTTCAGGAACATTTCTAAGGGTCTCTGTACAACACACGTTTGGCAAAGCTGACCGGATTGACCTCAGGTTGAGCAGATGCGAATGCCAGCATGAAGTACGAGCAGAGATCATGGAGCAGGCGGAGGAGAGCAAGGACATATACATCACATTAATTAGATTGGATCCTACAGTACATCAATCTATCCAGAAATGTTGTAGGCGACCTGGAGAGTTGTCCCTCAAAATCACCCAATCATTCCCACGTGTAACTTCATTAGTGACGTCCAGTTGTAGTCTTGAGGCTGCAGTTTTTCATTTGTAGCCAGGATGCTATGCCGTCTATTAAATCTATCGCTCTCTAACTTTGTGAGTTGTTCTCCAAGTGCCTGTATCAGAAAGGAGGTTCAGTGAAAACTCAGTAATTTAACCCTGAAATGAGAGAAACTCTGGGTTTTACGCTTAAAAATGGGAGGTTTGTCAAACCCGGGAAAGCAGGGTAAGTCAAGCCCGTTTCTGAAAGAGAGATAACTTCAACTCAGAGTCAGTTTTTATTTTTAATTATTTTGTAAGAATTTGTCTGTGAGGACCGGAATAAATGTATTATTGATTGATTGATTGATTTAGTTACCGTGGTAACTTACTCTGTGAACCTAACCTGGTCAGGAGCAGGTTTTTTCGGTAAACCCGGAGTTTATTTCGGTCTCCTTCCCCTTTTTATCGTGTTAGCAAAGTTTAAATACCTTATTCATACATGCACACTGCAAAATTGCTTTTCTTACTAAGTATTTTTGTCTTTTTTCAAGTACAAATATCTATAAAAGTTTAATATGCATTTTATATATGAAAAAAAAATCTCTATATTTAGTTTTTTCCTGGGGGATTTTCCTTTGAAGTGCATATTACATAAAACAAGTAAACATGTCTGCCATAGGGTAAGAAAAATAATATCAATGCAAACGGAAACAAGAATATTTTTTAATTTCTTACCACATTTGCATTTGCAAAATAAGAAAAATGCACTTTAAACCATCGGAGATGCAGAGCACATTATAAGTCCTGTATGCAGATTTTAAGGAAAGTGTGCATCGCTCTCATGCTCATTCTGATCATTTTTTTTCCTGAGCACAAATCCACCAGAGAGGAGTATCACAGGACTGTAGGTCAGTGGTGTAAAATCAGTTTAAATCAGGTTAATCTGATAAATGACGTTCACTTGATAACATCTTTCTGTGACGTCTGGAAGTAACCCAGTAATCTGAATTTCCTTCAGGATTTCCAGTGTGGATGGATGCATTGATGACAAGCATATCTCCACCCTCGCACCTCTGAAAATGAATCAGATTACTGTATGGAATGAAGGATGCCAGATGGAGGGGTAGTACGAGCCGTAACCACCACGGCTGTTAAATAAACAAATTATTCACAATTGTTCTGGTCATCTTTATTTCCTAATACAAAAGCAAAAGTTATTCTTTTTACTTTTGGATTTCATTATTCTTCCAATACTTGACCATCTCCTCTCCATCTGTCAGTGGTGCTGCTGCAGGTTCTCCTCTGCCTTGCTGTCGACAAGTCAGTAGTTAATTTTATTACTCTAAGACATGTAACAGGTTGGATTAGAGAATATTTAGCTATGTGAAAATAATGTTAGACTATGTAGAAAAAGCTGCAGCGCATTGAAATAGACATTGAATGGTATTTAATGTCAAATGTTTGTCAAATAAGTCATTAAGCCCACAGCCATGAACCTTTCACGCTTAAAGCTTTACCTTGAATTAATTGAAATTACAGAAGTACGCACACTGACGTCTTTTTGGTGGGAGCTGTTGCCATGGTGAATCGTTATTTTGGCGCTCCGCTGATCATGGCTTTTCATAGTCATGGTGCATGCACTTAACTCAGAGTCAACCTACTCAGAGTTGAGTAAACTAACTCAGGCCATCTGTTCTGTAACCGAAAACTCAGAGTTTCCCATCTCAGAGTAAGTTAACTCTGAGTTCAAGTTTAAACTCAGAGTTTCCCATCTCAGAGTAAGTTAACTCTGAGTTCAAGTTTAAACTCAGAGTTTCCCATCTCACGGTAAGTCAACTCAAGAGTTCAAGTTTAAACTCAGAGTTTCCCATCTCAGGGTAAGTCAACTCTGAGTTCAAGTTTAAACTCAGAGTTTCCCATCTCAGAGTAAGTTAACTCTGAGTTCAAGTTTAAACTCAGAGTTTCCCATCTCAGGTAAGTTAACTCTGAGTTCAAGTTTGCTGAAAATACAGCTGCGCATCACAGAAATAAATTCATGTATTAAACTTTAACTTGTTAATTGTAACTTTAATAAACTGGTTAAAGCCTTATACGTGAAAACATAGAGGTGATTCTATTAACCCTTTACGATTCCAAAAAATTTGCAAAGCCTAGAAAAAGATACCCAAAGATGTGCTGTTCTTGCCATTGATGATATGCATGGTGTTGGTCTCCTTATAGGTCTGTAGGTGTTTCTCCAGTGCAGAATCAGAAGTCTTACATATTGTAATAGCCTTTGAACACACACACAAAAAAAAAATTATTCCGCCTGTTTTTTTTTGTAACAAAAGCTGTCAGATGACTATAGCTGGGAGGTATGAACGGAAAATACATTGGGATCCAGAATGAAGCCTTCAAGCCAAATCTCACATTTGATAAACGGATATATTGCTGAATAAATTAGTGTTTTAATTTTAATCTAATTTTATGTCTAGGCGCTTCCAATGAAAATTACACTTGGGAGACTCCAAACGACCCTTTAACCAACGACACATACAATGCTGTAATTCTTGAATGCTTTATTACAGTATCATTATGGGCTCTAATGAAAGGTACACTTAGAGCATTCTATTTCTCATCCAGATTCACTGTCAATAATTGCAGCATAGTATAAGCATAACACATTATAGATTTCTGAAGATCAAAATGTGACACTTTTAAAGACTATATATTTAATGATAATCTGAAAATATTTTTCTATATTTCTATTTCTGTGATCACATATTTAATTTGTGGGTTTTTTTCTTATATTGGTGTTATATTGCATCCCTACTGTGTTATTCTATTATGTCTACTTCATTCATGTTAATTGTGAAACAAAAAGGGTCTGATAAAGACACAGATTGTACTGCTTGTTTATTGTATAATGCCTTTTAATGTTTATAGTGAAAACACAAAATCTCAGCTTTCCAGGATATATGACTGTTCATTTTTTTTTTTTTTTTTGTGTCTACGACTTACCCTGTCAATAGGCGTCCCGCCGTCGGAACGCGGATTCTTAAATGATGACATAAAAACTGAACGTATTTGCTTTATTCACATTCCTGTCTTATTCACATTCCAGGGGCGTTCAGAAAGGAGGTTCATCAGTGAAAACTCGGAGTTGTTAACCCTGAAATGAGAAACTCTGCGTTTTCCGTTCAAAATGGGAGGTTTGTCAATTAAATTGCCCAGGAAAGATGAAAAACTAAGGTAAACTGGAGTCAAGCCCGTCAGATGCGAGGATAACTTATACAGTCAGTTACCGCGGTAACTTACGTGAACCTACCTGGTCGGGGGACAGGTTTTTCGGTACCCGCGAGTTTCTATCTGTCTCCTCTCCCTTTTTATAGTGTTAGCATTTAAATACAAATTCATTCAAACTGCAAAATATTTCTTACTGTTTGTTTGTCTTATTCAACAGCAAATATCTAAAAATGATAAAAAAAAATTATCAATATTATCTTCTTGTTTCCTGGGGAATTTCCTTTTAAGTGCATTTTACATAAAACAAGACAAATTATCCGATTGGGTAAAAAAAATACAATAGCAAACGATTAAAATATGTTTATTGTCTTACTCCATTGAGAAATAGGAAAATCACTAAAAATCGGAGTGTATTATAATTATAATTATAAACATTATAATTCCTCTGTATGCAGATTGAGGAAAGTGTGCTTCCCTCTCGGCTCATTTTTTCTGGTTTCAAAGGCAAGAGTGACATCAATGATGCACATTTTCCTATTGAGGTGCATGAAGGCAACTCGAAAATAAACAATAAATTTGTACAAGTGAGGTCAGAACACAAGAGAACCTCGTAAAATGTTTGAACATCAAATACAATGTGCATTTTCCTACTGAGTTGGATGCGATGCAAGCATATCTCCAACATCGCACCTTCTGAAAATTACTAATGTAATGAAGGATGCAAAGGGATAAGAGCCCACATCCCCCACCACGGCTAAATAAACATCTTTGTACAAAAGCAAAAGTTATTCTTTTTACTTTTGAGAATTCTTCCACTCTCTCCTCTTCATCTGGGTCAGAGGTCTCCCTCTGCCTTCTTGCTGTCGAGAAGCAGTAGTTAATTGTATTATCGGGACAGGTTTGAGTTTTAAACATGTTAGACTAAGTGGAAAAAGCTCAAAAATAGACATGAATGATATTTAATGTCAAATGTTTTTTAAAATCCACAGAGCAGTAAAGTTTACCTTGAGAATTGTGTTTTATACAGTTCATTTTTCTTTTTTCTGTATTTTTTTTTGTGGCATTTTAAAATTAATATTAGTTCAAAATAATTTTAAAGATTTTCATATATTGTAACAGTTATTAGTTACAGCATGGTAAAGCATGAACGTGCGCTGAGTGGCGGGAGCATACGATGTATAACTTTTCATAGTCGTGCTGCATAAAAAACCTACTTAGAGTTGAGAGAGAAAAGCTGTTCTGTAGGAAGAGAAAAAACAAGTTTAAACAAGTTGGTTGACTCCTATTGAAACAGCGATCTGGTCTAATTCAAAACTATATTACAGTATCATCAACGTACACAGTTACGGATACATATTAAACTCATAACCAATGCCAAGACAGTCCAAATGAATTACCCACAGCTTCTGAAATGATTTGGATTTACCTTTTAATATATATCCAATCTTTTCCTTAAGTATGGAGTCTTTACTCAGAATGATCCAGTCCTTGATATGAGGGGGTTTCCAACCCATTTATTCATAATTAATTTCCTGCCCAATATCAGTAAAGATTTAAAGACATCTGAGTATTACAAAAAAGAGGAGGGCACGACACCCAGCAAGCACATTAATGGAGATGCTGTAACCTTCTGTTTACATATTATAGACAGTCATAAACACCACTCCAAAAATCAGCCATTCCCAAAGACGATGAAAGAATGTGCCCATACTGTTATTGGGGTGATACAGTATTACTTATAGTTCATTTCTAAACAATAAAATAATATGGCATGGTTGCAACCTTGTTTAAAGGACTGAATGAATTAATTTAGCTCAAACAGTGGAGTGTTTTATAGTGATTCTGAAATTATGGGTTTGAATACTATAGAGTACAACAACTGATACATATGTGACCCTGGACCACAAAACCAGTCTTAAGTGTCGATTTTTTCAAATTAAGATTTATACATAATCTGAAAGATAAATAAATAAGCTTTCCATTGATGTATGTTTGTTATGATAGGACAATATTTGGCTGGTATACAACGATTTGAAAATCTGGAATCTGAGGGGGCAAAAAAATCAAAATATTTAGAAAATCATCTTTAAAGTTGTCCAAATGAAGTTCTTAGCAATGCGTATTACTAATCAAAAAATGAAGTTGAAATATTTACGGTAAGAAATTTACTAACTGTCTTCATGGAACATGATCTTTTGTTAATGTCCTAATGATTTTTGGCATAAAAGAAAAATGTATAATTTTGACCCATGCGGTGTATTTTTGGCTATTGCTACAATATACCCCAGCGACTTGACTGGTTTTCTGCTCCAGGGTCACATATCTATATTGAATGCAATGCATTGAAAGTTATTTAGGATAAAAGTGAATCCATAAAGACTTTATCCCCACGCTGAAACAAGGTAGTACTAGCAAGTCCTTGATTTGTAAGCAGCTTGAGGGGAAGATGGATGAAGCAATGGGCAATCCTTGAGAACATTTCAGACCGCAAAGATGTGAGACTGTGTTAAAGTTCAGGAGGACAACGACAATAAAACATACTGCCACAGCCGCACAGCAATCCACATGTCCAAATCCAGACCTCACTCCGAACGAGAATCTGTGGCAAGACACACATTAGTTTATACATATGATCCCTATTTGAACTGAAAGAGCTGGAGCAATTTATTTTGGAGCAATTTAATTAATCAACTGATTTGAAACAAAAATGAGGAAACAATTTAAAATATGTAAATAATACAATAAAAAATTAATGAATTGAACAGTTCAAAATATATTATTATATTACTCATATGGGAACGATAAGAATGCAATTTTCCCATAAATACGATATATTTATATGATATATATATATATATAAAATAAAAATTTAATGCATTTAAAATAAAATATTCCATCAAAATTTAAAAATGTTTTAAAATATATGTATATTTTTATATTACTGACATATATTTCAATTCATATATTTTCTAAGTTTGTTAAAATAAAATACAAATATTTGCTCTTCATATATTTCAATCCAAAATGCATTCACGTGTAACATTATAGAAAGATCGTCAGGGAACATACTATACACATTATTATATATATATATATATATATATATATATATATATATATATATATATATACATACAGAACATTATTAAATAATTATAAACCTATTTCAGTCTATTCCATTAACATTATCTTCTGTGTCAGAATTAAATTACAGGACCATATTTTGCATCTATTGAGCTCGGTACAAACCGTCATTACAGACACAACTGGATTACACGGCCGAGGTGTTATTGTCACCTCACTGACATGTGATTTTCTCTTTTATTAACAGGAATATGTGCATCATAATTGATGTGGCAACAGAAGCTTGTAGGCTGGCTGATTTCTGTCCGTTTGTCCTCGTTAGTAGAAAAAGCTGATGTTATAACATGCCCTTGATACTCAGTTGTTTTGTGTTCACTTGCAGTGTTGAACATGTTTGCAAGGTTTATTGTAATCATCCATTTCTTTAACATTTCACTTCTGTACAGTTTATTATTTTGTAAAAAAAAAAAATTAAAGAAAAGCACAACATAGTGTTATCTCAATATACTGTATGTCATCGCTGGTTTCACTGTGTTCCCAGAGTACTGAGGTGGAAAATACTAAGAATTAGCATAATTATGAGTTGCTAACTTTGAAGTTGCAACTGAACAGCTCTTCAAATCATAATTAAACGGAGAACTTCAGGAATAATCTGCTTCTTCAGTATATAAATATACATTAGGTCATTGCCGTTGCCCTCTATATGATGAGACATGAGCGTCTTTCTCTGAGATCAAACAGTAACACTTTCTTATATATATTATAAATGTGTGTATATGTATAGAGAGTGATGTATGTAGTGTGTGTGTGTGTTTGTGTTGGATAGATGTGGATGTATGTGTGTGTGTGTGTGTGTGTGTTTTATGACAATTACTTCTGATTAAATAATAATAAAATAAATAATAGTGACACTGAATGTCCTTTGCTTTGTCAAGAAACAATTACTGATGGTAATAATAAATAATGACACTACATGCTATTTATGAACCATGACATGATGCCCCATTTCTTTGAATTTTTTTTAATTAGATTGTAATTGCATACTTTTTGCATTTATTTAAATGTTAGATATAATTCCCTGTTTTAGTTATAGTAATTGTATTGTTGTTGTTATTGTTATTATTATTATTAAACATGTCTCAAAAATTATGTATCATTAGTCTCAAGATTTATCATTATTTTTTTTGTTTTGGTTTATGTTTTGTCTGTTTAGGGTTTATGTTTACATATGACAGTAAATGATGAGAATATGATCATTGAATATTCATTATTGGCTGAACTGTCCCTTTAGGATCGTTTTATTTGCTCTACTGTAGATGACAACATTACTGATGAATGTATAGTTGGGCTACACATGTACTGTTCAATAGTTCAGTGCACTTTCCTCTCTGTGAGTTTCTGTGAGTGAGTTTCATGATAGATCACACTGGACTGTCTCATTTTAGCTTGAGGTGGTGCTCAGCGCCCACATCAGCGCTTGTCATGTGGATCAGCTCTTCACATAGACTATCACAGATAAGTTCAGGCCTGATAACAGAGGTTTCATTTGCATCTCTGATGAAGCTGATTATTCTTGTTTTTGCTCAGCAGCGACTCCTTTCAGAAAGCAGTGGAACTGCATTGGTTCCACTTACAGGTGCAGTAAATATTCTTAAAGCACTTAGAGGTGATGTTTCAATACATGAGATGTGGAGCAGAAAATCAGGCTGTTTCTCAGAAGCGTTCCTTCTTTTGGCCAATATACAGCCGCTGTTTGCCAGCAGTCCTTGGCCTTGTCTATACTGACAGCTCTGTGCTGGCTAGACACCAGGTCTGAAGGCCGTATTTATCAAGCCAAACGAGAATCTAAACAGGATCTGGCACATTATTAAGTACTATGTATCAATTTTATGAACTCTTTGTACTCTCAGAAAGTGAGTCAATAAAAAAGAGGCTTAAAATGCAGAATCAGCTCGTTCTCGATGAAGAAGGAGACGCTAAAGGACGCTGAAGTGACCAGCTGATTGCCGTTTGTTTTCTCCACAGAAAGGTGAGTTGCAGTTTTTACCTGCAATTTTTCTCTCCACAGCAGAGATGCCAGATTAGTTAAATCTGTAAGTCAGAAAAAATAATTAAAATAGAAGAAAACTACGAGCTGTACATTATTTAAACTGGTCCAGCTAAACTCAAGCTGCTCTGTTAGAAAATATATTAACTAGTACCTCAAAACAACAAATGAGTGAAGATTCAAATCAATCTGTGAATTGTTTTTGCTTGTAGAGAAGACCAACATGTTAGGAGGTTTATACAGTACCATTTTCAACTGAAACTTCTTTTTTTATTAAAAGCACCACAACATTGGCATTCTCGGGCCCTGAACATTTTTGAAATGGGTTTCTAAATGCACGTTTTTGAGAACGATACCATACACAATACATAATCTGAAAGATAAATAAATACGCTTTCCATTGATGTATGGTTTGTTATGATAGGACAATATTTGGCTGAGATACAACTATTTGAAAATCTGGAAAAATCTGATCCTAAAGTGCAAAAAATCTAAATATTGAGAAAATCATCTTTAAAGTTGTTCAAATGAAGTTCTTAGCAATGCGTATTACTTATCAAAAATAAATTGTTGATATATTTAGGGTAATACATTTACTAAATATATTAATGGAACATGATCTTTTGTTAATGTCCTAATGATTTTTGGCATAAAAGAAAAATGTATAATTTTGACCCATGCAGTGTATTTTTGGCTATTTCTACAATATACCCCAGCGACTTGACTGGTTTTCTGCTCCAGGGTCACATATCTATATTGAATGCAATGCATTGAAAGTTATTTAGGATGAAAGTGAATCCATAAAGACTTTATCCCCACGCTGAAACAAGGTAGTACAAGCGAGTCCTTGATTTGTAAGCAGCTTGAGGGGAAGATGGATGAAGCAATCGGCAATCCTTGAGAACATTTTTACATGGTTAATACCCTGTAAACTCTTTTGTAAAAAAAGAGTTTGTAGAAATGGGGCCATCATGCATGTGTATTATATTTTAGTCTAATTTTCATAGTGTTTCTTTACAAAGTCACATTGCCAACTACTGGCCTGGCATGAATATAACAGCTTTTGAATAATTTTTGCAGATCTTGTGTGACAACATTGTCTTCTGTACGCAAAACTTTTGGTGAAAGTTTTCAAATATAAAAAGGTGCGTGTTTTGTGTGTGTGTATGAGTTAATAAGAAAACATTTAAAAACATTAATATTTTTGTTCAAATTAGCACAAAAATTCATTCATGCACAATCACACATTTGATGTTAATTTTCAGGGCCATCTGCAGTAGCTCAAACAGTAGTGTGCATTGCTAACTTCTACACTTTAGTTTGATTTGTGCTTCTGTATGATACGTTTCTAAGCTGTGTGTGATTTGTTTAGATGTTAGATAGATAGATAGATAGATAGATAGATAGATAGATAGATAGATAGATAGACAGACAGACAGACAGACAGACAGACAGACAGACAGACAGACAGACAGACAGACAGACATCGACAGAGATAGATAGACAGACAGACAGACAGACAGACAGACAGACAGACAGACAGACAGACAGACAGACAGACAGACAGACAGACAGACAGACAGACAGACAGACAGACAGACAGACAGATAGATAGATAGATAGATATTCTGTGATGTATTTCACAGGAATTGGCAAACTTAAGGTCATAGGTTGGATTTCCAGGAAAAGCATGAATTGAGGAAATGTGCACATGCACTGTTAGTTGCACTGTTAGATTTCGATAATTGTTTCATGTTTTGTAGTGTAAAGATATATAGATTATCAGGCCCATTTCAATAGCTTGATTCATCCTCAGTGTCTTAAATCTGGATGTGGGTCTGTTCAGTATCAAATGAGGTCGGTGGATTCAGAAAGTTTGATGGGTTTGACTCGTTTTGCTCCTAAACTTTACGCCCCAGAGCTACAGGATCTTCATTGCATTGCAACAAAATACTGTAGCAGTTGCAAATACACAATGTGAGCAGAACAATGAGCTTTAATTCAGCATATCTGCATTTTAAACAAAGGAATTTGTTTGTGATACTGTAAGGCAAACTTAATAAAACACCAAACTGAATTAACACAGTATCATTCATTCCATGACAGTTAAAGTTCCCCTGATGTCAAGTCAAGGTTGGTTTATGAAGTAAATCTGTTTTTTGCTGGTATTTAAATAGAAACTATGACCGTACAATGAACGTCATACTTTGACCATGAATAATAATGACTTCCAGGACTTGAAGTAAATGATACACAAAATGTATTATGAAATTATTTAATAAAAAACTTATTAAATAGATTATAGCTTAGAAAATAATGCGTATAACGTTTGGCTTCAAACGCTGCTCAAAAGCTACACCAACTAACTGTTGGATTTAGGAGTCAAAAAGTAGGTGACAAAAGCAGAAAATTTGGGTGGGGGTGTAGCCTGGAGCGTTGAGCCGTTCAATGGAACTAAGCTGGTCATTAACGTTCACACTTCAGTAATGAAATCCCCCCTCAGCCACCTGGCACAGGTGATTATATCATTATGATCACAGAAGGGTGAAGAGAAACTGTACTTTGCCACCTCCACTAAGAAGTTAACGCTTCTGTGAATAGTTTGAATGAGGGAATCGTTTAAAAAGTCAGGCATTTTTTTTATTCAAGAGTTTGTTCATTTGTAAGTAGCATAAATAAAAGTGTGTCCTGCTGGCCATTTAATGCATTTAATTTCAAAATAGTTTGTGAGGTAGAAAACATCCAGGTCATAGAGACTCAGCATTTTCTTAACTAAATGACAGCCGTTTTGTTGTATGAATTGGATTTGAGACTTACAACCTGAGTTCAGATCACAGCAGAAAAGTCAGTGTGGAAAAACTTCTTTCTTGGATCAGTGGTCTTGAATGGAAGCCTAAGGCAACATTTCATGGTTTGGTATTGTTGAAAAGCTTCTTATGGATTTTCCATTGAAAGCTTCACTGAAGTAAATTTGGTCTTCGGCATGTCAAAGCGCACGAACGTATTGAACTGAATTAATATTATAGCCGAATGACTGGCAGGAGAACCAGGGTACCATAAGCAGGAGTTTGCTCCTGAAAGGTCAAGATCAGTTTCTTAAGGCCGTTGCACACTGAGTCTGAAATTTTCGTAAGCGATTTCCGTTTTTCCGTATTCTTCATCCTTTCCTATTAAAATGAATGCTACGGATGCAAAAAAGCAGAAAATTGAACCTGATCCGAATTTTCCGACGAAAGTTTCGGAGGCAGTGTGTAAACATGACTGTCACAACGTGAGGTCGTATTTATTTTTCAAAATGCGAAAATTTCAGACGAACATTTCTGACTCAGTGTGCAGAGACCTTTACTCATCAGAACTGAGATCTAAACTACAGCTGAATAGTGTGAACATCCAATGAAGAGTCTTGTATTGTGCTTTCACACCTGCTTCATTTAGTCTGGTTGAATCGCACTAGAGTTGGTTTTCCCTCTTGGTGCGGTTCGTTTGGGCCGGTGAGAATGCAGCAATCACACTCAGGTGTGCACCAAAAGTGGACCAAACAAGCTTAACGAGGCCTCCTTGAAGAGGTGGTCTCGGTACGCTTTCAAACGAACCCTGGAGCAGTTCGTTTGTGGTGAGAACGTGATCCAACCTCAAACAGACCCAACTGCAAAAATAACTGCGCATTTTTGGACTAAACCAGCTGCCGTAGTCCGCTGCGCTATGCATTATGGGATTAGGAAGTGTTTGTAGTTTAGCATGGCAGGTCGCGGCCAAACCTGGGGTTGTGAGGAGATGCGGAGCCTCATAGAAATTTGGTGACTTGCGATGCGCCTTCACCGTTTGCAGTGCATTTATACATTATTTTCCAGCTGCATCTGCGCTTCATTCTCAAAAGTGATATATTGCCTGAAGTGGTAGATACAAACTATGTAGTAAAGGATGACCAGGGATAAAATCAACCCGCGCAGTTGTCTCTCCATAATAGCAGTGTGCTGTCTGCTGCATTTTACTCCTGTCTTTGTTTACTTCCGGGAGCACCGCTGGAATTTTCCCGCACGCTCTTTCTGACCAATCGAAAAACAGTTTAGGGAATGCGTTCAAAGACACATCTAGCCAACAAGAGAAGCGGATGTTGTCACGTGACTGCATTTTGGTTCGTTTCAGCTGGTTCGGACCAGAGCAAACAGTGTGGTGTGAAAAGGAACCAAAACGGCTAAAAAATAGCTACAATGTATAATTTTTTGCCTTTGGTCCGGACCAAAGCAAGTGAACTATGGGACTTTCCCTGTGTGAATACATCCTTAAACTCTAATACTTTGTACTTTGGTCCTAAAGTAATTATTGTAAAAAGACAGAATACTGATGCAAAACACAAAACTGTGGTAATATTCAGAACCATTGCTCTGTGTTTGTGCTCAAGGCTCTTGAATTCTAAAACACCATTGCTTTAAATTGATTCAGTTAACCAGTAAACACAAGGCCAATTTGAAACCCAAGCATAAAAGAAAACAGCGCTGTGTTGACACACGGAAACTCACAATTACATGCAAATCAAACATTTAGCATTGCTTTGAATGCCTAAAGTGTTTATTGCTAGTTGTATGATTGAAGTTCACTCAAAAAAAAAAAAAAAAATATGTTATTTACTCACTCACTCTTGTGTCATTCTGTCATGTCTACATCAGTGGAGCACACAAGAAGATACTTTTCAGAAATGTCAATGTTTTCTTCTTCTTTTTTTGTCCATCCATTCAGTGAAAGCCAATGATCACCAAAACTGGTTACTAACATTCTTCGAAGTATGTTATTTTGTGTTGCACTAAAAAAAAAAACAAAGAAAACAAGTCACACTGGTTTGGAATGACACGAGAGTGAGTAAATGATGAAAAATGTACATTTTGGGCTGAACTATCTTTTGAAGTAACATCACATGTTGAAATGAACATCACAGTTAATACAAATCTCGATACTCAAACCAAAAGTACAATGGTGAGTGTGATATTGCTCAGTATAAATTTCATTAAAGGGATACTCCACCCCAAAATAAAGATTTGTCATTTTTCACTTACCCCCAAGTCGTTCCAAACCCGTAAAAGTTTTATTCATCTTCGGAACACAATTTAAGATATCTTGGATAAAAACCGGGAGGCTTGTGACTGTCCCTTTGACTGCCAAGTAAATTACACAGTCAAGGTCCAGAAAAGTATGAAAAACATTGCCAGCATACTCCATCTGCCATCAGTGGTTCAAGTTGACTGTTATGAAGCGATGAGATTACTTATTGTATATATAATATATATAATCTCCCAAATGGCGCTATGCAGACTCAGAGGAGACGTCATGGTGCCTAATTGTTGAATAATGTTGTTATTTTAGTTTTATTTCCATACAAAAAGTATACTTGTCGCTTCATAACGTTACAATTGAACAACTGATGGCAGATGGACTATTTTGGCAATGTTTTTCATGCTTTTCTGGACCTTGACAGTGTCATTTACTTGGCAGTCAATGGGACAGTCACAAGCCATCCCGCTTTTTATCTAAAATATCTTCAATTGTGTTCCGAAGACTAACGAAGCTTTTACTGGTTTAGAACGACATGGGGGTAAGTGATTAATAACAAAAAATAAATAAATTGGGGTGGAGTATCCCTCTAAAGAGTGGAATTTTTTTATTGACCATTTCTTACGTGTGTTCACACCAAAAGCATAGCAAATATTTTCATCACTCTCTCAAGATTACTCATGGGACGTTTTTATGTCACTCGCGTGAATAAGAATCATTTTCTGAACTGGACATGTCCAAACAGATGTGTTGATAAACTCTTCTCTCGCTGGTTGTTTTTTTTTACTTTAAACATAACATTTTTAAACTTGCACAGAAGACACGATTAAGGTGAATAACGCATGTTCGCGGCAAACGCATCACCCGCGTCGCCTAGCGCGTTATTTGCTTTTTTGCATTGACTTTGAATTAAATCTACTCGCGCTAATAATAAAGTTCACTTTTGGTGTGCACACAGCATTAGAAACCTGCATTTTTGACTTAATTTTGACAAATTATTTTGTCTGTTTAGTGCATAATGACGCAGTATGTGTTGTGGGTCTCTCGATTAGAATCCATTTTAAGGAGCGGAGGTAACGTTTGTCCAAAACAATATGTAACAGAAACTTTTAATAAATTGTAAATGATATGATTTTATTGTTAAAGCAACAAATGAGGATTTCCAGAAAGCGATTTCAGCGATTTTGGCTGCCCTGATTACACCAGTCCCTCATTTCAATGACAAAGGACACTATCCGTGTCAGCAGACTTGTAGAATCAGTCTCTGTGGAAAGAGAAAGGCTTTGAGCTCGCAGGTGAAACCACTGTCATTTTCACAAAAGATCAGAGAATGAAAGATGAGAGATTCCTTGTCTGAAACACCAGTCAGTCTGTGAACTTACACGGTCCTGGGCTTCATCATCTTCTGTCATATAACAGATGACTGACATCTTTTCCCAATCCTTCAGTGACTAACATCTGATTTGCACTTCTAGAAGAAACAGTCTGACAAAGTACATGATTGATCGTGAATGTAATGATTTATGTTTGTTCTAGAATTTAAATTAGATCAGAATTATTTACAATACTAATGTGATCTCATCAAAATTAGCAGAAATTCATAAATAAAGTGTATTTGCACACATACATTAATGCATGTTCGGATTGACACTGAAAATACATTCCTCATCATTTACTAACAAATAAATGTCTTGCTGTGGGATTGTGTCTGAATATTAGACGTTGGGTAACACTTCACAGACCACTTCTCACTATTAACTAGCATGCATATTGTCTATTAATGCTTATAAAGCAGATATTAACATCTTATTCTGCATGACTGTATTGCAGATCCCTAAATCCTAACTAAACATGACAACTACCTTATTAACTAAAAAGTAAGTAGAAAATGTGTAGTTTATTGAGGCAAGTCATATTAATAGTTAGTTGAGAATTGGACCTTACAATAAAGTGTGACCGAACTTTGTATAGTGAATAGTTTTTAGTGTCTACCAAAACATACAAAAAAGCAAATATGCACAATAGATATTCCTCTATAGATGCACAATTCAAAACCACTGGAGTTACAGCAAAGCGTGACCTTTGACCTTTGTGGTTTTCAGCCTGCTGGTGACAGAAACATTCACAGAATATTCACTGCAAGTTTCGCTTAATATAACATGACCATCGCTGCTGATGAATATTTATGGCAAAGCAATAAGTGCTAAGTGATTTTGTGGGGGTACCTTTACCAGTTCAGCGGTTACAGCGTGTCGTGCGGGAGTGTGTGCGTGTTTTGATAAGTACTTCCGTCTTGAGTAAATGCACCCTGCACGCTCCCCTTGCGCAAAACATGTTTGTGTATACAAAAACAAGAGATAAACACGACATGACTGTGTGAGTAGGAGGGAAGCCTACAAAAGGGAAGAGTCGGGCTTGAGTTTTCAGAGACACCTGAAAGAGAGAGAAAGAGAGAGCAGCGGAGCGTGAAAGAGTGAAGGAAGGACACGACTTATTAATGAGTAACACACACATGTTAATTTCCAATTTCCTGCTTTAGCTCACATTTAAAAGTTGGGAAAGAGCGGACGAAAACACACAAGCAAGTGAAAGGTAGAGCGAGTGAAGTTGGCACCTCCACCTCTGTAGCAGGTAAGCTGAACATCTCTTCATCTGTGATACTTTCTTAGGTCTGCAGTCTAAATCTCCGCTCATGCGATGTGCAGCCTGCTTCACTCATCAGCACCGATATCCCTCATGGTATTTTGGGAACATTAAAATCATAAATCTGCACTGCAGATGATTGGTGGCGGATGGGAACTGCGGGTTCCTCTGGCTGGGCTGAACAGTTGCTATTCTGTGCTGTAATTGAGCTTCGGAACAGAGTTGATGTGTATTCTAATAGACTCCGCATTAAACATTAAGCACACTCCAGAGATGGAACAAATGGATCTGGAGCGAACCGAGCAGCACTCAGCCGCTCATAACCGACAGATAAGCGGAGATTACCCGCAGCTCACTGCCCTGAACACGCTGCCATGCGACGCCTGCATTTATCAACGCTTTTATTTACTGTTGTAATTAAGTACAATGAAACATTCAGAATGTGACAAGTAGAGTAACATGATTGTGAATCAAAGCCTGCGGCGAAACTACAGGCCTGTCGAACACAGTCAGGTGCAAGACTAAACTGACAGCTTAGGACTTATTGATTCAACTGATTTTCACTTGAATGCATAGCTCATAAAAAAAAAAATCTTTTTTTTTAATTGTGGTCATATTTTAAGCTTGTATAGCAACTTAAATGTGTTTATCGCTTGCCTTCAAATCAACCCAGGCTCATTTAAAATACAAAGACGTGCCTATACATACATTTCACTGCAGTTTACTGAACACTAGAGGCAGTAAAACATATTTTTTTTATTCCTTTTCACACAAATTATGATTACAGCATCAGATTATCGATTCACTTGAGTAGTTCCCTGCACAATACTATGTTATGAACTCAAAACATTGATGCCATTCTGCATAGATCTAAGAGATTGGCCAATGGCTAATAAACAATAACATGCTTACTCATGCATTGATTCTTGCACTAAGCACAGCTATTACCACTTTCAAATGAGCACTCATAATGTCCTAGAGAGAGAGAGAGAGAGAAAAATACACTGAATTCGTTCAATCTGATATATGTGTGATGTAACAATAAATAGCCACAGCAACTATTAACATTGCAACTGTAATGTGTTTCTCAAGGTTATTGGGAATGTTTTTTGAAAAGGCCCAGATTCTAAAGAATTGTTTACTGTTTGCAAAATGTGAAATCAACTCAGGTGTTCATGCACGTACGGTGTGTGGATAGATTTGGCTGTTGTCTCATGCATAACAATAGGCAGTGTTTATCCCTAAATACTTCAGTCTGTTGAACAACATGTTCTCTGTCGCTGTAGCTGAGAGTTTCCGGTGTGCTGTTTTGGTTTGCATTAGATCTTGGTTTGGTTCTAACAAATATCGCTTCACTCTCTTCCCAGACAGACCCTCAAAATGACTAATTCCTTGAGAGAAGTGGTGAAGGAGTACATATCAGAGCGGCGGGTTCGAAAATGCCGCCTAGTGACCAAAGACGGCCGCTGCAACATCGAGTTCGGCAACGTGATGCATCGAAACCGCTTTGCCTACGTCCTGGACATATGGACCACCTTCGTCGAGACCCGATGGCGGTTTGTCATCTTGCACTTCGTGGCGTCCTTCACCCTCAGCTGGTTCATCTTCGGCCTCCTCTGGTACTGGATCGCCAGAGACCACGGTGACCTAAAGTGGCAGAATCCACCCGCGAATCTAACGGCCTGCGTCTACAGCGTCAACACACTGACTTACGCCTTCCTCTTCTCGCTGGAGACCCAAACCACCATCGGATACGGAAACGTGTACGTCACTGACGTCTGTCCCGGAGCTGTAGCTCTGATCATAATTCAGAGTCTTATCGGCACCATAATCAACTGCTTCTGGTGTGGCGTGGTTATGGCAAAAATCGCTCTTCCCAAGAACAGAGCCAAGACCATAAACTTCACAGACCAAGCAGTTATCTGCCCTAAAAAGGGCACCCTTTGCCTTCAGATCCGAGTGGCCAACCTGCGCAAGACCTTGATGATCGGTAGCCAGGTTTACGGCAAGCTCCTGAGGACCACGATCACTCCAGAAGGTGAGACCATCATCTTGGACCAGGTCAGCATTGACTTCATGGTGGAGTCTGGCAAGGACAGCCTTTTTTTTGTGTGTCCTTTGACTCTATACCACATAATCGACAAAACCAGCCCGTTCTTCGACATGGCGGTGGACACTCTGCATCAGCAGGAGTTTGAGCTTGTGGTGTTTCTCGACGGCACGGCCGAGTCCACCAGCTCCGCCTGCCAGGTCAGGACTTCCTACATCCCTCAGGAGATCATGTGGGGCTACGACTTCCTCCCGATCATCTCCCGCAGCAAAGAGGGAAAATACAGAGTGGACTTTTCCAACTTCGCCAAGGTGGTGCCTGTACCGACCGCTCATTGCGCCTACTGCTACCACAACGAGCCAGGACACCATCACCACTCCATCAGTGGCGTTGAGAACCAGGGCTTTGAGGTGATTGACATTGAGATGCCCAACGTCACCCATATGTAAAGCTTTTTGACTGACATGTACTGAGCGATACTGAGCATCTGGCACTATACTAGAGTAGTTCTCTTATACTGGAATGTAGTTTTTTTTTAAAGAGCAGCTAGTGTTCAAAACTCTTTGTTTTGATAATATCAGAAATATAAAAGCGTAAATTGTCCTTGAAGTGAAACTAGAAGTGTCTTCTGTTACAGGGTCATTAGGAGTAAAAGTATTAACTGTAAGTTCATTCATATGAGACTGACTTTTATTAATCGGTCTATGTATAAAAGTTGAAGATGAACTGATTTCAAATTCCAGTGAACCAGCAGATGCTTTTACGCTCTGAATCAGTCTGGGATTGTGTATTTCTTTGTAAATTTGTAGATATTGTTAATATTGCATTATTGTGTAAATGTCATTTGTATTTTGCATATATCATTTTGTAAATATCAGTTTTTTACAAATAAAAATATGTATATAAGAATTGAATTTGTGGAATAGTTAATTGAAAATTGTTTTATAAAAATCAAACAGCATTTTTTATATTCACAGTTAAGACAAAGACCACACGAGGGCGCACAAGACAAAACAATATGCCAAAGAGTCAGCTTGACCAACTCTTGGTGTGTGTAAAAATGATATATTTATGCAGTATCCATTCCACACCAAGATATATATTACAAATGGATGTAATATATATATATATCCATTGCCAGGTTACCCTTAAAGATGAATAAATAATAAATAAATAAGTAAATACACACACAGACACAAAACAGGCATGCACGCACACACACGTTTAAAAAAATGACCTTATAAAATAAAATAAAATTTCATAGAATAATTTCCTGGTCCCTAGTTCCCCTGGAGTCAGCAGTGTGCATCCTACAGGAAAGTCTCCTCACACACAGCCAAACAAAGCAGTCAGTGTCACAGCTTTGCCCTGAGCAGCGCTGACTACTTGGAAACTTGTAAAGCTCATAAAGCATAAGCGTGGAGAGTTGTGCGTAAGGAAGGGTGGTGCGTGATGGAGCACTGCTGTCTGAGGCTGTGGTCCGCTGACTCACTACATGACACATCAAATAATAAAGATGCTTTCAAATATATTAGACGTGGGATGAAGATAATGCCCTGAAGAGATCTCACTGCCAAACACTTAGAATTAATATATCTTACCTTAGACTATCCATGTGTTTGCAATCCTTTAGCACTGACATTACATCACTGATTTCTTTAGTTTTTATTATTTTATGTTATTCATCTCAGAATTTCCAGTGAGTTTTTTATGATCTAGTCTTTTCTTTACCAAAACAGTGGATCAAAATCCAAATAAATTAATACTCACCAGATTTAATTTCATCATGATGTGCCTACGATTGTTTATGATCAACCAGTTCTGGATTAGATAAAAATATAATGTAGTATTGATCATAAGATTGATTCATAAACAGTTATGCTGATGCCAGGCACAGATTTCCATATTCCTTTGTTTACAAGAGTGATTTAATATTTAACAGCTGAGATACAGATTACTTTATTTGTATTTGATCATATGAACTCCAAATGTTTAGTTTAGTGGAATAGATCATCACCCTTTTAACAAATATAATCAAAATATCATTTCAAATCACACATTGCCCAAAATGACACACAGTAAAACAAGTTATGTAAATGTAAAAACATTTATTTTGTCACATTTTACCTATACAATAGACCCTTTTACAAAAGGTAATACTTCATAAATTGCAGAAACAACAAAATTAACAAAAAAAGATTAATTGAAAATTTCATATATATTTATATAGTAATAAATTTAATATCCAAATACTTGCATATATCAAATAGCACAATTCCTTCATATCTGAGAGTGATCCCTTAAAGAGATGAAGAGCTGGGAATTTCCAATCAGCTTTTTTCATCTTAATGCTACACAATACACAAGGGGAACACTTGTATAACACTGTCTAGGCGCAGTAACACGGTTTGGCTTTAAGGCATTGTCATGGCACTTATGTAGAACAGATTGTCTCTAAGCACGTTTGGTAAGGCATTTGCTTTTAAGGAATACAAATATCAACTGCGTATCAAAATAACCTTCTTATTGACGCAGAAATTTAGAAAAAGCATTTTCTGAAAAATACAAGAAAACATTCATAAACGTATTGCCCATATGTACAGATACAAAACACCTTCGTGGTACAAACTACCTTCAGTAACTGATAAAAAAGTTTGCATTTTGACCGAGGTCAACTCGTATTAACGTATGATTCTTAACACTGTCACATATGAAAATAGCTCTGCATAATTTATACAGTAAGATGCTTTTAATGCCTAGTTGACCTTTGATCAAAAAAAAAATACTAGCAAATAGGTCTGACAAACGCACAGCGTTCGCGAATCTCTGGTTTCGACGTCTCATGCTGCTGTTTTAACGGTGGAAGAGGTACTTCGCGTGATGCCCACATGCCTTCAGTCCATCCAGGACACACATCTCACGTGAACTCAACACTTTGGCTGTTTTGAGATGAAATCGAGTGGATTTTCACTGACCAATGAAACGGGACACCATGCGTCAGAAACGTAAAGCAGACATCAACGCCATCAGCATAGAGGAGTGCTAAGGATGAGTAAGAGAGTTTAGCTTGAGCCAGCTAGCCTGAGAAGCTCCTAATAAACAATCAGACGCCACGTCCTCCGGCGAGGAGGACAAACGGCGCTTGAATGCCAACATTTTTTCCAGTTGCCAGATTTGCTTTAGAAAAGACAGTTTCAGTCACGACTTGAGAAGATAAACTCGATAAAATCCAAAGGGAAGCGGAGACTAGGTCCAGAAATATAAACGCTGGGTTCACGATTGCATTAAACACACAGGGTGAGTTTACAGTGATTCTTTTCTCGGTCGTTCGCCGACTTATACATAACAGAGGTGGTCTTTATTGGCTAGAAGGGACTCTGGCCCGTCGGTGCAGCTTTCAGATGTAGAAAGGCACAAGAAACATGCGCACGCTCTCCAGAACAAACACCAACCCAACGTCCTCCAATAAGTAGTACTCCATTTTAAAGAGGATCAGCCATTATTTGGTCCGTTTTGCTCTACTTTCTCTATCTTTTCCAGTTTCTCTCAGCATTGCTTCCTTCTGCTAACTTTCCGGCCACAATCCCTCCAGGTCCAGCTTGCTTTTTTTTGTCTTCGCTTCGAGTGCAGTTCAAGTTTTGGCGTATGGGCAGCAGGGTGAAAGGTGAAGGGTTTTAGTAGTAACTGCCTAGGTGGGAAGGCACGTGTGAATTGGCGTGACGCGGCACGCTGGGATTGGGATAAATCCCTCCCGTCGGAGAGCTCCAGTACGGGGTGGCGTGCCCGAAGAAATTGGAGGAGGTGACGGGCATGGAGGAAGGATGTGGCGAGACGAAGTTGACCTTCTGCTGGTGAGCGTGGTAGCTTGGCATGTAGGGCAGCTCGGTTGGGTATTTGTACATGGTGGATTCAGTGGGATGGGGCTGCAGGGCTTGAGCGATGCCGTGGAAGTCAAACTTGTAGGCGTAACGCTTGCCGTGCACTTTGGTCATGATGTTTTTGTCGTAGTAGTAGCGCAGGGCACGGCTTAGTTTGTCGTAGTTCATGTTGGGCTTGCTCTTGCGCTCGCCCCAGCGACGCGCCACCTCGTCAGGGTCCGTCATCTTGAACTCTCCGTTGGTCCCTTCCCAGGTGATGCAGCCGGCATTGCCGCTGTCAGAGAGGAGCTCGAGCAGGAACTGCCACAGCTGGATCTGACCTGAACCTGGACAAACACACGGACTCAGTGTTTTACTAGAGACACACTATATCCTTCATGTAGCTCAAACAGCAAGCATGGCGCTGGCAACACTAAGGGCATGGGTTCGATTCCCAGGAAAAGTTATGCAATACAATGCAAGTCTGCCAAATGAATAAATGTAATGTCAAATAGATGTTTAGTATAAATGTATAAACTAAAAATTTTGTATAAATAAATATCAGTACACTGTAAAAAACAACAACAACAAAAAAACACACACATATATATATATATATATATATGTTTGAAGTTGTAAATACGATTATTGGAGTATGTTTTATGAGAAAATATTTACAGGTTTTACTTTCAAAATTCACATGTAATTCTACATTTTACTTGCTGTTTCTTGGTAATTATTTGTGGAATTCTAGAAATTTCTATAGCGTTATTTTAGTATAATTTATATAATATTATTATAGTTTTATTAATCATTTGAATAATTTTTTGTTTTCATATTTTCCATTTAATTTTAGTTTACATATTTTGTAACTGTATTGTGCTTTTGTCATTTTTATTAGTTTTGATGCTAGCTATAGTACTTTTTATTTCAGTTTTAGTTATTTTATTACTTTCAAGTTAAACTAACAGAAACTGAGATGCCTTGTCAACTAGCTGAAACAAAAATGTGTTATTTGTTTTATTTTATTTTAATTTCAGATCAACTTTATTTCATACATTTTTTTCAAGGATTTATTTTTCGGTTTTAATGTAACTTAGTTTTTGAGTGAAAATTGCACAAAATTCACTGTAGATTTATTTTGGAGTGCTTTAAATTGAATAACAAATGTAATATAATATATATATTTTTTTGTGGAAAAACTAAAACTAAATACCATTTTCAGAAATGTGACCCTAGACCACAAAACCGGTCATAAGGGTCAAATTTACGAAATTGAGATTATCATGATCTTTACTTAATGTCCTAATGATTTTTGGCATAAAATAAAAAAATATATAATTTTGACCAAACATACAATAACATGAATATAATCTGCATTAGTGCCATAACATTTCGAATATAATCTGAAATACTCATATCTTAATAGAATGCGTCTCTAAATTGAAAAGGTTTTCCTAAAATGCAGTGCAGCTCAGCGTGGGCCTTCATGGCTTGGTTACCTGGGTTGGCGAGTCGACTGCTAGTGGGTCCTAATATTTGGTAAGGATCTGAAAGGAAAGAGAAATTAATCTAGACATGACCTTTGAACTGGACAAGTGTCACAATTTAAAAGTCTTGAACGTGCTTTCCAGTAGCTGATCTGGTTAAAATACTACTATTGCAAAACCACAAAAACAAGTTCAAGTCCCAGAAAGTTACAAAATTAAAAACATACTGCAAATGCACTTGCCAAATGCATAAATGTGAAATGTTTTTGAACGCATGCGTGCGCTCGTGGCAGAGCATTGCTGCTGCTTACCGGGCTGAGGCCGAGCCTGTTCAGTGTTCTTGGACACGTTCTGAGACACCACTGTAGGAGAGCCTGAGAAATGGAAAGAAAGAGCGAGACAGAAAGAAGGAGAGAGAGAGAGAGAAAGTTAAGCACATTCGTCTGGGCGAGCAGACGCACAAGTCTTCATCCAAAGAAAACACGGGCAATAGCTGGCCCAACTGAGCACTTAATGGGCCTCTTCAGTGTCCCAAACTAAACTGTTTCTGTCCAGATTAAAGCCTCAGAATCAACCCCATACATCACGACTCCAGATGGACGTCTGACACTCACCTTTGCCGCTGTGCATGTTGTTTGACCAGCCTGCCCTCCGTACAGCATCATACGACGCATCTGGAGAGAAGAGAGACGCATATGAGGGCTTTTCATAACCTGCTTTTGTTTTTCCAAAAGCTCAGTATGCCTTTGGAAAATGTGTTAATGTTCCTGAGGAATTGTTGGACTGATTATATCGGTTTATATCCCACTCTAAGTCCTTGCCGAAAGAGCCTTTTTTGTACATAATCATTTTAGTTTGAGTTTTTTAACTCTTTCAAACTGTCGTGTGTGTAATACATACATGCATCAGAAGACTAAAACTTAACTTAATAAAACTTAATAAAAGCTATATTAACAGATTAAAATATTAATAAAAAAGTTAAAACTTAACAATTCAAATGTAATACAAGGACATTATTATAGAAAAAAGATTAATAATTTTTTTTGTTCAAAATATTACCAAAAACTATAATTTTATATCAATAATAATTATATAAAACTGGCACTGAGTCGCTATTTTATCTATTTTATCAACAAGTTCCATTATTATTATTATTATTATTATATTGATACTGTTATTATTATTATTATTATTATTATTATTGATAAAATATTTATATTATTTATATTATATTTAAATATTTATTTACAAAAAAATGTATTTATTTATATATTTTTATTTTAATAATAGTTTTTAATGCATTAGCTATTGTTAATTATTATTTTATATTTTGTGTAATCCTGTCAGATGTAGTTGATTTATAATGAATGAATATCCTGTTGATTAAATGTACAACACTGTCTTCTAAAACGTCAATCTGAGAAGCATGTGTGCTTCCCATAAAGGTGTTTTATTTCAACTCTGGAAAGGCATCTGTATCAGTATCTTAGGAACATGGCCAGAGTCTCCTTCATTCTCAAACATTCCCATCATGCCTTGCAGCACTTCAGTGATCCCTCTTTCCAGAACGGAAATGAAGCAATGACTGGCACTAATCAAGTCTCTATATGCCCTAGATGGACGTTTGGCCTTGGTTATGGGGGGAGTGTTTCCTCTATAGGGCTTACAGGGGCTCTGTGCACGACCATAAGAGAGCGGAGCGGATCAAACCTCCAGAGACGGCCAAAGAATGCTGGCCCAATGCTAGAATACTGAAATGATGTCTCTGAACGTAACCTTTGTGCTATGACAGTCCTTCGAGCTAAAGCTTTAGTGCACAACTCCAGCTGAACGGAGCCAAAGCGTTTGCATGGGTGACATAACACCGCCCTCTTCTGGTCACCGCACTGGAAATCTCATCCAAGCTTTGGGTGTGAGACATTAACCTCTGAAGACAAAGACTATGTTTGGTTTGGAAAGTGCTGATAAAACTACATGGCCCACGTTTCAAAATCAAAAAGCAAAAGCAGAATCCAAGAGAAAGAAGATGCTAATCTCTAACGCAGAGAGTGAGAAAGAGCACGACTTCCACCGAACCTGACGGAGAACATATTACTCTTTAAATACAGCTCAGCACATCAACCAGTCTGAGCAGTGATCTGTTCGGAGGATTTTACCTTCAGATACGCACATGTCCACACAAGGACAGTTTATCAAGACCATTCCAAGCTCGAAGAGTACAAATAAATACATGAATTAAATAAATAAATGAGTTAGAAAAATACATAAAGGAGAAAATAAAATAAAAAAGGTAATTCCAAACAGAAATGTCCACACAAGGAGAGTTTATCAAGACCATTACAAGCTCAAAGAGTAAAACAAATAAAAAAATAATCTATAAATTTATAATATTTTATAATTTATTTTATTAATATATTTATTAATAAAATAAATAAATAGATTAATTAGAAAATAAACTAAATTAAATAAAATAAGATAATAAAATGAGATAAAAAGGTAATTCCACACAGACTTTTTCACATAATGACATAAACCATCATAAAAATGAACTAGTCTAAACATGTACTGACAAAATATGTATAACCTGAATGCACTGTAAGTCGCTTTGGATAAAAGCGTCTGCTAAATGCATAAATGTCAATGTAAAAAGTGGTCTAGGCTAACGTACTGTAGTTTATCTATGATCTGTTCTGATCCATTTGAACTTTATCTAGATTCAAGGAATAAATCAAACAAACAAACAACATAAAACATTAAAAGTGTCCTACATGACTCTTGGACTCTATCTCATGTCTTCAACTGCTTTGTTATTAAGATATTTTGCTGTCAATGATATTTGGTCACAAACAACAAAGAACGAGAGACGTTTAATTTCATTGACGTCTAATCTGTGTCACTCGCCATTAAAGATGTGTAACCCGCCCCTCCTTTGTGTTACATGGGAGATAACATCATATGGGTTTTTAATAACATAATGAGTAAAAAATAACAATTTAATTTGCCTTGAAGGCACGTCAGATGAATAAACTGTCCGTTTGTTTTCACTATAAATATTGAATCTGCATATCTGTGACAGTCATTTATCAGACTACACATCTAGGCACCGAATTCAGGTGATCTCTTTCCATTTAACATTCTTCTATCACTCTTTGTCCTCAAACGCTCACTCTTTCTCTCTAACGATCTTCCATCCTTCTCTCTCTCCGTGTCTGTCAGATCTGCTCTGGAGCCGGGCCGGAGAGAGAGAGAGAGTCCTGAGAGAGTTACGTTTCCTGCCTGCCGAGTCTCTCACACAACCTCTCTTTGTTTTACAGCCTTTTTTCCCTCGTTTTTTTCATCCCCCTCCACCATGAAAAAACACACAGCAGTCAGGAGAGGAGAAGAGGGGTCACAGCGCGATGGGGAGAACAGAGAGAGACGATACACATCATGGGAATTCACAAAGAAAACAGCGGCGGTGGCCGTCGCTACTGTCTGAGAAAGACGGACGCATACGAGCGCCAGATCTGTGCTTTCGGAGCGGCGAGGCCTGTGCTTCTAATTCAATCCCATCAGAGCTCAACTGAGAAACGAGACGTGCATCTGGGATATGGACGGTCCTGATTGGTTTGCTTCACTAGGACAGTGTGCTGTGTATGAGTCGTGTTGTGTTGTTGGTGTGCTGTGTTTGGGTGTGGTGTCTGCTCCGCTAGTCTCTAGTCAAAACAAGATCCTCACCCAGCCAGCCGTCTAGACTAGCTCAGTGTTCAAACAGTGCCGAGAAAGTCCATTTTAACCAAACCAAAGTCTATATGCCATTTTACTTTGTGTCCGAGTGGCTGAAAGAATAGAACAGAAGACTCAGTGCGACTCATAGACTCTGTTCCCAAATCTAGTGAGTCGCCCTGCTCTCTACGGCCTACACACAGCGTCCCAGATGAAACACAACCTCATAACTGAGTGATTCAGGCAGTAAGTGTGTAACAGAAGTGACATGGCAGGACTCAGAGTAATATAAAATAGCACAATACTTCACACAAAATAACAAGCAATTCAATAATTTAAATCATTATTTAATCATAATAATTAAATAAATTATTACTATTATATGTAGTTCAATAATTTGTATTTATGTATTTATCTTTTTTTAAAGGAATGTTAGTGTTAAATTTATTAACAAGTAAAAACTAGAAATGTATGTTCTTAAACAAAAACCCTGAATTTTTCTACAGATTCCACACATACAGTAAGCCTAATAACTGTTTTCAACATTGATAATAATATTTTTTTTATTTTTTTTTTTTTGCCTGAGCAAGAAGCATTAGACAATTTTCTGGGTCATATAATAATAATGCTGAAAATTCAGCAATTAATCACAGAAATCAATTACATTTTACTATATATTCACATGGAAAATAGATATTTTAAATTGTAATAATATTTCACAATATTAGTGTTTTACTGTGTTCTTGATCACATAAATAAGCCTGGTTGATCAGAAAAAAAACTATAAATATATATATATATATATATATATAAAAACTGAACCTACATTTTGGAACCTATTTTTTTTACTTTTACATGTGCACTTAATTATTAAAAATGATATTTGTATATTATAACATAAAACATATATACAATTAGCATGTGGCCAACATAAGTTATCTTAGAAGGCAGCATAATCATGCTTGACTACATCAGCAGTGTACTTACGATGCCTTAAGATACTCACTGAGATTGAAACAGAGTCATTTAGGACACTAAACAGAAGATCAGTAGTTAAGATGTAATATAGTATTTACTGCTTTAAGTGGATTATTAATCAGTGTTAATCTTTAACTACCCGTGAGAACTTGGCTTAGAAAAAAAGGCCTGAGATGAAAGGGCATGAAAATAAACCCAGCCCATAAATCTCACTATCAAACGTTTAATCTTCAGCTGAAACATGGAGACCTGTTAAACGCCACTTTCTTTGACGAGTTTAGCACTTTTATGACTTGCATTAAAAGCACAGCTCCAGGGAAGCGTTATGGATCACTGCATTTCACACTCAGAGATATTGAAGCGTTACACAAAGGATGCTCAAGACGTTTCTCAGACACCGCAGGCCATCAGAGCACACGCACTCAGTGCTCTATATGATTGACAGCTGTGAGAAGAGGGTCAAAGGTCACACGGCCGGCTCAGCACTATCTTATCTCCAGGCTCACTGTACTAATGACCCTGATATGTGCATAGAGCAGGTGGTCTGACTTCTGGCTTGTATCAGTGTTTCTGAAGCGGGAAAGCCCAAAGTGCCCCGTTCTCCAGAGAGACTGTCAAACGTTTACTTAAACGGTTTATGGAAAGCCATTTCCTTGATGAGTTTGATTTCATTTGGATGTGTATCTTGTGTTATCACTGGAAAGTACACAAGTAAATTACATAAATGAGTCACAGCAATCGTTGTCTATCATCTGTGTTCATGTAAGTATGAAAATAAACCGCGCATAAGCCATCCAAACTTTGGGTGACAATTATAAATGTAGTAGCTTTTCTTTCATGAATATTAATCATCTGATGTCATGCATTTCATATCCAATCGAGCCAGTAGTTTCTCCAGAATTCAGCAGCTCAGTTATTAACTAGAACTAAAGTCAAAAACATATCTTGGCGTTTAAATTAGTTTGTTATGAATTGTTTAGAAATAAATAGTCTGTTATATGTTTTAGTATTTTATGCTGGGCGTTGCAGTTAATTACTTTATATATTTTATGATCGTTTTTGTTTGTTTTATTATTTTATATTAGTTGTGCTCTATATGCTTTCTTTTATCTTTATTTTAATTTGTTTATTTTACTGGATGTGATGTTACAATTTCTGGTTATGTAACACTTTGAACATAACTGTATGTCTGAAAGGTGCTAATATGAATAAAATAATAAATAACTCTGGAAATAGGAAAATTATTTTATTATTATTATTATTATTATTATTATTATCCTACCTGAGTTGCTGCAGATGCAATAGTATGGCTTTTATGCACAAAAATCCATAAATCCAAAGCCCAAAGCTGTCAAAAAACAAAACACCTCAAAATCACATTATTTCTGATTATTATAATTATTTTGTTGTCTGGTAATATGTGCAGTTGTTTATGCAAAGGCCTTCTAACTATAATAGACAGGCATCATTACAGTTTATTTTCATATCACATTCTCAAGCATGATTTGATGTTTCAAAGTACATCTTGTGCTTTAAATCTTAAACATTTCTTCTTGAATTTACATAAAACTAATATAGCACATTTTCTACTAACACAAGCAACAATTCATTTTGTGGCTGATATTGATATTATGGTAGAATACAAATGTAATTGTTCTGTCCTTCTGATGTAAAACACATTTTCAATGCTATGACATCGCTCTAGGTAGCGTCCGCACGCACAGTACCGCCTCTAAATCAGCGTGATTGTGGCACACGTGTCTTCCATTAACATCTCAGTTCAGCTCTGCTGTATTGTTCCCAGAGACACCTGTCGCTCTGCTCTTTCTCTGTCTCTCTCTTTCCTGCTCGTGGCTTTTGTCTTGCTCGGAGAGCCTCTCAGGTGGAGATTGAATGGTTGATGCTTTTTATTTGCGGCACACAAAGACAGCACCTGCTGGGCGCTTCGGCCCGGAGCCCTGCTCTGAGACACACTAGGAAAAGATGAGAGAAGGGACCGGGGCCAACTAAACACTGCCTAATGCCTTTGTTTTAATGAAATGATAAGACGCACTTCCTCATGTCATATCCGTATGCATTGTTCACCAGATGTTTGTTTTGTGCCTCAGAATTAGTCATCCACGGATGGGACCGTAAGGATTATGGTACATAAATTGTATTAATGCAATTGAATTTGCAGAACAAATAAAAAATATTGTTGGAGCAAGACAAACATTATTTTGAGGACAACTGGTTTGTCATACCGTCTTTGGCAGCCAAGCGAGGAGACTGGTCGGTATGAGATGCTGTGTTGTATGATATTGATGAGCTGCCTGCAACACATAAAAAAATAAAAAAAGATATTAGATTAATAAAGATGTAATTGATTTTGTGAGATTTTGTGCAAATACACTTACATTCAATATTTATTCTCTGGCAAGACTTCAAATTTAGCTTTATATAAATGTAATATATAATGTAATAATATATTATATTATATAATAATACCAACAAATGTATATTCTCTTCTTGAACATTAAATTATTATTAAATGCAGTGAGGCTAAAAATCAGCGAACAGAACAAAATTAAATACACTTAAATTGAATATACTTTCTCTTACGAGACTTACAATTTAGCTTTATACAATTTAACTTATGTTATGCTTATTAATAATAATAATAATAATATGTTTCATACTTTTCTACATTGTTGTGTAAATAACATA